>NQII01005303.1:59942-154854 GCA_002778355.1 Clitarchus hookeri
CTGCCTAATGAAGGTGAAATGATGTGAGGATACAGCAGCAGTGGAATGCAAGGGCAGGGAAAATGGGAGCGGCTGAGATAATCCACCAGCAATGGAAACCTCTGCCACATTTCCCACATGCAAAATCTGGGTGGTACTGCTGGAAATCAAACCTGGTTTGCCTTGGCGGGAAGTTAGTAGTCTGACTACTACATCACCATGACCCCTGCCACAAAATGAAATACAGTATTATGGTTCTAATAACATGTTATGGCTAGAACATCTTTTCCTTATTTGCAGCTACAACACTGCTCAATAGTCAGTCAATGTACATATATGTTAAAACGTATGCTTTTATACCAGGATTCTTTCAAAGGCTGAAGGGTGTGCAATCAACTGTGATTTAGATGTAGTATTTCTGAACTGCATCTTAAAATTATGCCCACCATGAGTCAGTTTAGTTTAGGGGCATTTTTTGCTGGGAAACATCTGATTTTATAATATACATGTACAAAGATACAAATCTGGATCTTCCATGACAATCGGCATGCTTTCCAAGGTGAACCATAACAAGTGCATTTCAATCCAAAAACTTAAAATGAGTAACAAATTAAGAGCACAGAGTAGATGCCAAAATGGTTCAGTATCTATAATCATAAGGCCTTGTTCCATTTTTTATTTCATAATTGCATGACGTAAAATTCTAACTTAATGCAGATGACTGTAATGTAGCTTGCTAATTCAGTATAGGATTTGAGTATTATTATTATTATTATCATTCAACAGGCAACACCGAACTTGCCGGCTGGGGAAGTATCAGCCTTACCACCTCGCCGTCCAACCCTGCCATCCTGCAGAAGGCCACACTGCCCATCGTCGCATATGGCTCCTGTCACAACGCCATCACTGCCCTCAATCTGGGCACCAACCCTCTTGACCCCAGCAACGTCTGCTCTGGACCTCTTACTGGTGGACTTGGTGCTTGCAATGTAAGTTGTCCTCACCAGCTGGCCTCTTGTCTCCACTCCTGCCCCCACCACCACGTATGAAGCTCAGCAGTTGTACCACCTTACAGATACGTTTGTACAACTGGGTAAAACAAGTCAATTATAAAATACACCCTAGAGATAGATGAATTTCTTTTACAGTATTATAAACATGCTTTGCAAGGACTGCAAAATGTGGAAATTCCAGGGAAATGTAAGTAAGTTGGTCTAGGCTATTTACGATAAAGTGAGCACTTTTGAAGCCCTCTCATATAGAATAATAATCAATAAATATATTTTATTGCAGCCTTAGACGTTAACTTTCGAGTCCGGGGAAATATATATACTGTGATTATTACTTACATGAGAATATTTATTTTAAAAAGTGGTGGAAAAANATAAAATACACCCTAGAGATAGATGAATTTCTTTTACAGTATTATAAACATGCTTTGCAAGGACTGCAAAATGTGAAAATTCCAGGGAAATGTAAGTAAGTTGGTCTAGGCTATTTACGATAAAGTGAGCACTTTTGAAGGCCTCTCATATAGAATAATAGTCAATAAATATATTTTATTGCAGCCTTAGACGTTAAATTTCGAGTCCGGGGAAATATATATACTGTGATTATTACTTACATGAGAATATTTATTTTAAAAAGTGGTGGAAAAANTTTCGAGTCCGGGGAAATATATATACTGTGATTATTACTTACATGAGAATATTTATTTTAAAAAGTGGTGGAAAAATAAAAAATGGTTAATAGGAAAAAGTAACTAGGGCTTCAAAAGTGCTCACTTTACCGTGAATAGCCTATAAAGTTTCAGTGAATGTGTTTTAGTCAATAATGGCAAGTCTAATTAAAAGATGCAGTTGAAGAAATTATGGAAAACTACTGTATATATTCTTGCAAGTATTCACCATTATGCCTCATTGCTGTTTGAAATAGTAGCCTGAAAAAAAATTGTGAATAAGTAAACACATGTATGTACTTGTGTGTATGTAGGCATTCTGTCATTGTAGGCTACAATATGCCTGACTGTCAGTGGAGCTACATGTTACAGAAACATGTGGGTTTGTCTGCAGGGTGACTCTGGTGGCCCTCTTGCCCAGAAGAACTCTGGAGCCTGGGAGTTGGTTGGAGTTGTGTCCTGGGGGCTCGTTCCTTGCGGAAGTGTTGGTGCTCCATCAGTGTACGTCCGCGTGTCCAACTTCATTGACTGGATTGCAGCCAATAAAGCTTAGATGCATTTTCTTGCACTAATTGTGGGTCAGCACAATTTAAATATTTTAAAAACAACTAACACCTAATTACGTTATCATCATATGTTATCTGTAACTGTCTTCAGCATGTTATGTACATGTCATATCTTCAGCATGACATGTACACAAATCAATTTTTGCCTGTTTTAATAATTTTAATAACTCAGAAATTTGTAAAAAAAATGTAATTATGTACACATTTGTTGATCAAAAGTACAAAGTAAAGGTATTTATATTCTGCTGACGAACAACATGCTTGTCTGGTTTTATTTAAGGAACACAATACATTACGATCTTCAGAACACATGCTGCAAAACAGGTCAGNCAACATGCTTGTCTGGTTTTATTTAAGGAACACAATACATTACGATCTTCAGAACACATGCTGCAAAACAGGTCAAAAGAGAGGAATTTTACAGCAGTTTCTATTTGCAAATAGGACCCAGGGGATAACTAAGCAAAGGACTAAAGTAAATTGAGATGGAGGTAGATAGTGAGATTGTCATGTGATCTATAATTTGTTTGTGGTAATTTAACACTCAAATAAAAAACACAATAGGAGAAATACTATTTATAATTTATGAAAAACAAAAATGTTAAATTAACACTGGTATCACAAACAATATGTGTACTGTGTGAAATAAACTGTTTATAAATGTTAGTGAAGAAAAAATTTATAGTGAATGTCCAACAAATGGATTTGTAATGTTAGTATGCAACATTAATTCGGAGTACTACACATTTTATAAAGAGATTGTACAGTATTTCAGTACAAAAATATATTTTAGTGAATATGGTGAAAAATTCTGGACAGGACTTATCACAGAAAAAGAAGCTGTACCCCATGTAGTTAACTTTTTTTTGTAACACCTCTGTAATATTTCTAAAGCAATAATTATTTACGCTTGGACATGTAATGAATATTTTTCACATACAGCTATTTTACCTGCTTCTATATCACAATGCAAATAATATCAGATGTCTTATTTTTTTCCTTATAATTCATTCTGAGACTTGTAAGCTACCTGCCATACAAGCAACACAAATGCGGTTTAATTAGCTATGTTCATTAAAGCTGAAGACATATCATTTAATATTTCCTGTTTTTTAACTCCATGGCAGCAACTGTTGTATGCAATTTGATAAGCAAAACTCTTTATACTGCTTTGTCGGATTTTAGCACCTTATGAGAATTCAGAACACAAAATATTTCTGCATGGAAACATCCATGATTTTATATTCTACCTGACATTAGAGTATATAACATCATCCTCTAACAAGAGTTACATGCTATTTTTCATAAATCAGTGTATATCAGGAGATAGCTATCTTCAGTTTTCTGAAAAAACTATTCAATAGGCAAATATGTCTAATATTTTTGACATATTGTAACGTTACTGCCGCCAGAAATGGCGACTGGAAATTACAGCTCCGTTAGCTCAATCGGTAGAAACATGAAACTTTAAAGGTGCCAAACATATATTAAATAAAGTCAAGCTTCTGATTTTTTACTATTTACTTTTATTTGTCTTTCATTTCAAATTAAACAGTTCACATTTAATCTACAAATCTGCAGAGTCACAAACAGTTTCACAGACAAACAAGGAAAGAAAAAGAAGCAGCGCTGCAGTAGTTTATTGATTATTCACGTCTTGAAAACTGGCATCGCAAGAGGAACTTCACCTAGCAACCTCCCACACCGGCGGAAATAATTTAGTAGTATAAAGTTTGCCGGCGTGGGGGATCTTGCTTGCCACGCCCGGCGCGTCCTCTTCGGGAGCTGGTAAGCTTCTATTGACAAATGCTGACGCTAATAAAAACTACGATTTCCGAAAAGGCAAACATATGCCAAATAAACATTATACCATGGCAATAACTTTTTATCCCGATAAAATATTACTAAGCCCTGCAAAACAAAAGAAAATGAACCAAGTATCCCGATAATTATAATTACTGCGTCATTATAATATGAATAGTTACATTGACATATTGATGCTACACCCATCGATGTATCATCACCATTTATGTTGCATATAGCAATAACTTTCACAGATTATCTGCTCTTGTTTAGCAGTGGCAGTCACCAACCCAATAAAACAATTAAAACAAACTTTTGTTTTACACTCCAGTTTCAGAAAAATTAAGTAAAACTTTATTTCAGGTACAACCACCTGGCGTGGCAGCCAAAAATATTTGTGGCCGTCTACTTGGGTAATTTGGGAATTCCGTTAACCAGCCACAGAATGTTAACACTAGAAATAAAATTAAATCAAAGAAATTACTTAACACCTATCAAAAATTGTTGATGCTGGTATTCAACCCNCAACATGCTTGTCTGGTTTTATTTAAGGAACACAATACATTACGATCTTCAGAACACATGCTGCAAAACAGGTCAGAAGAGAGGAATTTTACAGCAGTTTCTATTTGCAAATAGGATCCGGGGGATAACTGTAAGCAAAGGACTAAAGTAAATTGAGATGGAGGTAGATGGTGAGATTGTCATGTGATCTATAATTTGTTTGTGGTAATTTAACACTCAAATAAAAAACACAATAGGAAAAATACTATTTATAATTTATGAAAAACAAAAATGTTAAATTAACACTAGTATCACAAACAATATGTGTACAGTGTGAAATAAACTGTTTATAAATGTTAGTGAAGAAAAAAATTATAGTGAATGTCCAACAAATGGATTTGTAATGTTAGTATGCAACATTAATTCGGAGTACTACACATTTTATAAACAGATTGTACAGTATTTCAGTACAAAAATATATTTTTATGAACATGTTCTCAGAACTTATCACAGAAAAAGAAGCTGTACCCCATGTAGTTAACTTTTTTTTGTAACACCTCTGTAATATTTCTAAAGCAATAATTATTTACACTTGGACATGTAATGAATATTTTTCACATACAGCTATTTTACCTGCTTCTATATCACAATGCAAATAATATCAGATGTCTTATTTTTTTCCTTATAATTCATTCTGAGACTTGTAAGCTACCTGCCATACAAGCAACACAAATGCGGTTTAATTAGCTATGTTCATTAAAGCTGAAGACATATCATTTAATATTTCCTGTTTTTTAACTCCATGGCAGCAACTGTTGTATGCAATTCGATAAGCAAAACTTTTTATACTGCTTTGTCTGATTTTAGCACCTTATGAGAATTCATAACACAAAATATTTCTGCATGGAAACATCCATGATTTTATATTCTTCCTGACATTAGAGTATATAACATCATCCTCTAACAAGAGTTACAGGCTATTTCTCATAAATCAGTGTATATCAGGAGATAGCTATCTTCAGTTTTCTGAAAAAACTATTCAATAGGCAAATATGTCTAATATTTTTGACATATTGTAACGTTACTGCCGCCAGAAATGGCGACTGGAAATTACAGCTCCGTTAGCTCAATCGGTAGAAACATGAAACTTTAAAGGTGCCAAACATATATTAACTAAAGTCAAGCTTCTGATTTTTTACTATTTACTTTTATTTGTCTTTCATTTCAAATTAAACAGTTCACATTTAATCTACAAATCTGCAGAGTCACAAACAGTTTCACAGACAAACAAGGAAAGAAAAAGAAGCAGCGCTGCAGTAGTTTATTGATTATTCACGTCTTGAAAACTGGCATCGCAAGAGGAACTTCACCTAGTGACCTCACACACCGGCAGAAATAATTTAGTAGTATAATGTTTGCAGGTGTGGGGGATCTTGCCACGCCCGGTGCATCCTCTTCGGTAGCTGGTTGTCTATCTATCGTTGTCCGTTATCTGTTCGGGTGGTAGACACGCAGGATATTTGTTGCCAATGCCTACCCGCACTCCTTGCCCCAGGGTACAAAACGTAACCATTTAAGGGCATGGTGTGTGCCGCGCAACCACTTCCTACGCCATCCAAACTGTCAATGGCAGTTGGAAAGCTTCTATCGACAAATGCTGACGCTAATAAAAACTATGATTTCCGAAAAGGCAAACATATGCCCAATAAACGTTATACCATGGCAATAACTTTTAATCCCGATAAAATATTACTTAGCCTCGCAAAACAAAAGAAAATGAACCAAGTATCCCGATAATTATAATTACTGCATCATTACAATATGAATAGTTACATTGACATATTGATGCTACATCCATCAATATATCATCACCATTTATGTTGCATATAGCAATAACTTTCACAGCTTATCTGCTCTTGTTTAGCAGTGGCAGTCACCAACCCAATAAAACAATTAAAACAAACTTTTGTTTTACACTCCAGTTTCAGAAAAATTAAGTATAACTTTATTTCAGGTGCAACCACCTGGCATGGCAGCCAAAAATATTTGTGGCCGTCTACTTGGGTAATTTGGGAATTCCGTTAACCAGCCACAGAATATTAACACTAGAAATAAAATTAAATCAAAGAAATTACTTAACACGTATCAAAAATTGTTGATGCTGGTATTCAACCCTTAAGATCAGATGTTCTGTACAAAATTTTGCAAATGGTTGGTTATTGCTGCAGCCCATGTAATATTTATCATCTATCAATGTTAGACATTATCCACGACTGCTTCCATCTTGCAACCTGAGGGGAGCAGTAAAACACCACCCACCATTGCTCTTACTTCAACATATTTATGATACTACACTTACAATGTTTAATTTATACACAATTAATATATATTAATTTAATCGTTTTTAAGATTCAGTACCATCGTTGGCAGATTTCCAACATGTTTTGCAGCAAAAAAAAATGTACCTATAGTGTGAAAAAAAACACTCATATCATTTAAAGTGACAAATACAGAAGGACAATGCTTGTGCCATTGTGAATATTACAACTAAAATATATTTTTAGTTTGACTTTGAATTATAACAAAAAATAATATTTACACAACATTAGGTACAAATGTTAATTTTATAAGTATGGGTTATAACAGTCACACCAGTTTTCTTACAAAAATATGAATTAGTCAGAAAGATAGGCTTGGGCCTGGCTACATCCACCTTGTTCTTGAATCCATCCCCCTTCCTCCTTTTGCACAATCCTCTCATTCATGACACAGATGTATAAAAGCAGGCACAGTTGGCAGACAGCAGTTCTCACCAGGCATACAACAGCAGTTCATAGGCTCCCACTCACACTTAGTAAAGTAATCTCATCCGTAATGTGTAGTCAGCATTGAGCCAAACATAATCTTGTGGGGAAACAACCATTAATAGCTGATTACAAATTACTCCATGCTTGTGAATCATCCTTCCTTGCCACTGAATTTTATTGCATGCTGATGTAAATACAAGGCTCCCTCACCCTATACAAGATGTTTCTGTTTCATTACACAAATAAAGTAAGGACATGACCTCGCAAGTTTGGCAGACCAGCTGTCAGTCCTTCAGACAAATTCAGTTTGGGTAAAGACAGGAATGAATAAGCAGGATTGTGAATAGTCATACATTAATCTATTACCTAGGGATTTTTTATTTGCTTTTACTTGCACCCTGTCTACAGATAGCAAGATCTGCCCCTTACCAAATTATCTCTTAAGCCACACAAAACAGCCAATGCAGAAAATTAGACATAGCCCACACCAATTGCTACATGTTGATTCACAGTTAAACACGGTTGTGTGTAGGCCATGCACTGTGTACCGTTTCCACCACACTCTTGACTGGCCTCTATCATGTTCAGAAATGTTGGTGGTTGGTCTGTAGTNTCTCATCCGTAATGTGTAGTCAACATTGAGCCAAACATAATCTTGTGGGGAAACAACCATTAATAGCTGATTACAGATTCACAGTTAAGCACGGTTGTGTGTAGGCAATGCACTGTGTACCGTTTCCACCACACTCTTGACTGGCCTCTATCATGTTCAGAAATGTTGGTGGTTGGTCTGTAGTGAGGTCCAACAAAAGTTATAGCAGCCCAAATTAAAATAAGAAGTAATGGCTGACAGACTTGTCTAGCAGCCTGTGCATCACTAACCACAGTCTAGTCCATAATAGTAACATAAGCAGCGGAGTGGTGCACAGCCCTGCTTTGGTCTGGTGGCTATTGTATGCTGCTGGTTAGGAATGAGCGCACTCTTGTTTTCCATTTTCCCTGTAGCTCTCTCAAAAAATTTACCATCCTGCTTCCGATCACGGCTGTCTCGTCACCACAAGAGGTCAACGGTGCACTATGTGGCTGTGTGTTAAACAGCAAATATCTGACGCTACTGTGTGGTTCAACACAGTTTACAGTACTAGGAGTACAAGCATCAGAATCAGGAAACTATATGAAAGTACATATTGAGACACCTTGCCTGGCCAAGCCAGCCGGCAAAAATTACTTCATGATGGCCTGAACGGCTGGGGCGCGTCTATGTCACTAGGCTTTTCAGTGTGTCAGGTCAGGCAAACAGGCTCGGGGTTAGACGCTAATGTGGTGGAGACTGTAAAATCTGGCACTTGCCTTAATAACACCCTTGAATAGGGTCGGACGGATAGGCCATCTGCAAGGTACGTGGCCTAACTGAGCAAGGTGAGGCTTATGGCTGGCTCGGGTAGGTAGAGTCGTTGGCTTACTTTGCACGTGCCTCACTCAGGGCAGTCATGCACTCACCGTCTGAGGTCTGGGTTTCGGTCCACTGACCGATTAGGTCGTCGGCATCTGGTGGGTAGCACTCATTGGGTGCCGGCTCTTGATCGTCGGGCAGGCGGTCGGCCTGTTGTTGGCATCTGAATGTGGTGAGCAGGAGACATTGGTGGGCTCTGTCCCCAGAACCAGGGGGCAATCCCAGGCACAGGTACTGGATAACTAGATGAGCAGCCCCAGGGGTTTTCTCCAATGGACCAAATAAATTAAGGGGGAGGACTGATAGGTGAAGCCTCAACAGTTGGTAGGTGGCTTGAGCTCATGTAGCTGAAGGCTGACAAAGGTTGATTATGCAGTGACTGTTCCTCTGCGAGGAAAGCAGCTGTCCTCAGGTCGTTCCACTTACTCCCCCTTCTGTGGGTGAACCGCATGTACGGGGAAGACATTCAACAGTTCACTTCCGCACTGGGCTGGCAGGCAACGGTTCTCCTAGCTAATGTGTGAACCAGAGGTGGTAGGTCACTCCTTGTTAGGCCTGACACTCGTTCCAGCGACTTTATACATGGTAGACAGAGTGCGTTAACTGAAGGGTGGTATAGCCTCTTCATCGTGTGTCTTGCTAATGGTTGGGGCTATACCGTACGTGTGCACCAGGTGCATTTGTGCTCCTGGTCCACAGTATGGGTGGCAGTCGAATCTGTTGTGTGGAGATGTACGTCCAGTCTTTGTTAAGGGACAGTCTGCATTCCTATTCTAAAGTTGGAAATCTGTTTATAAGCCGTGGTTCCCTGCCGCTCCTTTGGGGGGTGACTTTTACCAAGATATAGACTAAGAACAGTCCACTCAAGAAAGGATAGACTGTGGTTAGACTGTAAATGTGTTTTATTCCATCCAGAATATAACATAATGACCCGTATTCTCCTGCGTAGAATCAATGCACTGAATAATCTACAGAAGGGAGTTGGATAAGAAAGACAGGTGACTGGTCCTGTGGCTTGAAGAGCAAGAACTAGAATTAGATAGTCGTTAAAACAACTTGGACGCTAACTGAAACTGGGTTGTTCTGAAGGGACTTAGGGGAACGACTGGGTGTATAGTGTTTATGGAAATTTCGCGGGGGGGGGACATTGAGACTTCGGGGCTGCAGCGCGTGCTGAAGATGTCGGGCGGTGGTCATTGTAGATCATTAGGTGTTCCTCAGAAGGAGGAAGAGAGCAGAGAGCCTTAGCATGACTTGTGCTAAAGGTGAAGCTGCTCTGAGTTAGACTACCGTTCCTCGAAGGTGTAGGAACTTTTATACACCTGGCCTGGAGTGTGCCTCAGGTTCCTTTGGCCATCATGTGCCTCCGGTGGTGGCTCCTCCTCACTTTGTGTGCAGCCGAGCGTTGGCTGCGATCTCTCAGGGATGGCTGGAAACAGGGTAGTTTCCCTTTGTGCTGGCTGCATCTGCTGCTGCTTAGGGGCAGGTGTGGTTCATGTTTCTGGCTGGTATTCCTTCTCACGGGAATTTGCTAAGCGGGGGTGATGTGCGTGACTATTCCTCTTGAAGTGCATTCACCTCTCCTGGTGTCTAATGTGTTTGAGGAGGTGTAATGCTGGCCTTAGTGGTGGCCAGTTGTTGTTTGTATCTTCTGTGGGGCATATGGCGCACACGTGATGATATGATGTTGGAAAAAAAAATAATTATTGCAAATATGTGTCATGTGCCATTGTTACTACCAGCATTTCTGTCCCTGTGGCACTTTGTCCTAAGGGATAAAGTACAATCGGGACCCAATTTTACAAGTACCTGATTTAATGAGGGCAGCGATTTTACACGGTCATTGTCAGGAACTGTCAGAAAATCCAAAAATCAACAAAACAATAAATTCTAGCAAAAATGTAAGAAATCACAATGAAAATTGATTAGAAATACATTTGCTAGTACACAGTGATAAAAAATATGGGTGGTTGTGTTGCTACTCTTAATTGGTGTGCAGCAAAATGAGGAAAAAAAGGTGACTGTGGTTGGGAGCCCGGCGCCCATGTCTGAAAGTCAGCCTGCCTTGCATGTGACACATGATATGATGAAGGTAAGCTTTGGAATACACCCACCCATCTCCTGCCTAGTTATATCTCGAGATGACAGTAACGGTCCACTATCGTGCGCATAGCAACAAAGCCATCCAATTACAGCCCGAGTTACACACTCCAGCTTTCCCCAAATCAGCTTGTAGTTTTGTGATTCCTTAGCCAAGTAAATTATTGTGCACATGGTGCTTGGATTCTGGATACATTAAGTGGCATTGATGTTGTAATTTTAATTTTAGCTTCTCATTTTGTGTTTAAGCACAGATTTCATTTGTAATTAACTGTATTGATTGTCAATGGCACACTTAATGCTGTGTTTACTGGATTATGATTTCATTTCACATCTTCGGATTTCTATTCTAGAGCTTTCAACTTATTGAAAACCCGTTTACGCAAGATACATGCATAGTTCCACTTGTGTTTACCATAACAAAACAGAAAATAATGCTTGTAAAATTCCATCAGCGTGTGTTCATATGTGCATGTCTTAAATGTGGAGGTGTCAAACTGGGTTAGATTTAAAGCAGATGTCCTGGAACGCCAAGCAGAATTTTCCAGTACACTGGAAGTGGTTTTCTGCTATAAAGTTATGCTGTGTTGTGTTTAGACTTCTTTTTTGTGTCACTGGGAGGTTGTATGTATTCTTCTATGTTATAATTTAATTCTAAAGACATGTGAATGCTAAAAAGTGAGTGAAGAGATTTGGATCGCTCTTAACATCCAAGTCTTGAAAGCCAATGAGGGTGAAGCGAAGTGAGTATGGAGCAGTCCTGGAATGCAAGGGCAGAGGAAACAGGAGACCCCCAAGAAAACCAGCAGACCAGCAGCATTGTCCGACACAATTCCCACATGTGAAAATCTGGGGCAACCCCATCAGGAATCAAACCTGGTTCACCTTGATGGGAGGCAAGTAGCCTAATCACTACACCAGCACAACCCCCCTGCCCCTGAACATTGAAATAAATTTTAACATATTTGTAATAAAAAAGTTGATTTTTCCACACAAAGCTACTGAAATTGGACTTCGTGCCTGCTAAAGGTGACTTGGTCTGCTGTGTTTACTGTTTTTTAGGACTAGGGAGTTCATATTAGGNTATACCATTTTGGGGTATACTTTTATTTGGAAGATATTTGTCGATTGAAATAAATTGTCTGATTTTTTTGTAATAAGCTACTGAAAATCAACTTTGCTTTTGCTAAGTCACTCTGCATCCAGTGTTTACATTTATTTATGGAACAAAGGGAAGTTGTATAAACTGTTCTGGGGTAAACGTGTAACATTTTATATGTATGTGTGTGTGTGTGTGTGTGTGTGTGTATATATATATATATATATATATATATATATAAACTTACACTTAACACATTGGGCACCGTTGTAACATTTATTTCAAATTAAATTCCAGTTGAATATATTAAATCATTTAATACGTCGTCAGTTTCATCTTAACAAATATTTTTTATTATGTTTTTTCTTCCAACAAAATTAGCACAATTATCAATTCATTTCTTCTCAAATACAATAAAATTACTATTTCTTATCATTTAATTATCATCCTTCAAAACTTATTGTAGAAATCATGAAAACGTTCTTTCTATACTACTCATATCCATCATTGAAAGTGGTGAGAATTATTGTCAGAAAAATTAGGTTTATTTTAATTATGCTTTACTTATGTTGTCTCCTGTCCTCCGATTGGCTGTCGTCTGACCTTGACACATCTCTCTGCCAATCAGCAATAGCGATATGAGAGACAACAAGGATAGTTTTATTTAGTACTTTTGTTTAATGCTGATCAGCCTCTAGGAAAGAAATGAAAAATACCAAACAAAATATTAATACTGAATACCATCAAGAAACGAATGAAAAATACTTCCACATGATCTCTTATGTCAATAAACTATTAAAATAACCAAAGATTATACTTTTAACTTTTAACAGTAAAGCGTAATTTGGAAATTATATTAACAATTGACAATATAAGTAAGTACTCTGTAATCATATATAATTAAAATGTCTATGATTAACATTAAACATAACCCCCCTTATTACCTTGGTTTGGGTCAAATTTTATCAATTTGTTACAAACCAAAATCTTCTAACTGTTAATTTCCTACAATTGCTGCAATATGTTTTTTTTACAATAAAATTCAATTTTCACAATTATTAAATACCCATGTTATATCTTTACAATAGCTCATAATTTAAAATAAAGTAAACTTACTATCTCTTCCATATGATTTTCAGTTACCTAAACCTTTATATCTTGTGTTTTCCACAAAAAAAAAGTATCTTTTTTACTAAGGTATTTTACATTATCTTTATAAATCTTCGGATATACTTCATATCATCCTTATTTCTACTATACTTCATATCATCCTTATTTCTACTATACTTCATATCATCCTTATTTCTACTAACAATTACATTTATATTCATCTAATTATAATACATGTAGTTTTATCACAACTCAATTAAGTGTCCTTTGTTAAAAAAAAATTATTTACAACTATGATACCAGCTATACATAGCACTCTACCAACCTAATTTTATACATTCTCATAGAATCATAATTTGTATCTATGATTATTTCTATGGCCTTGATGAGTGTCACAGATATCTTCATTATAAAAAAAAATTAAATTTTCTAATACATTGTTGGTGTACATTATCATAATACCATAGAACAATGAACCTAATACTGAAACAGTTTTATTTATATTCGGTTTCCAGTTTTATTATCACTTTTCTATAAACAATTTCTCTATGGTTATTTAACATTAAATTCTGTACTATCTTTAGTAACCTTCAATACTCTGCTTTTTAATTTTTTCTGCATTTTTCTTCCAGTTGTTTGCTTGCTGAGATATTTATTTGATTTATAACAAAATTTTTTCTTGAACAAATTACCAATACTCTCTTATAAATCGACTAGCTTTTTGTGAATGAAAATCATTATCTTAACTAAAAAAATTATATACAATTATTTTCTACTCTAATTTGGGTATGATCTGTCATCCTTTATTAATTTTCTTTCTCATACTTTTGCTTCTGCTCTGTTGTAGGCCATAGAGCATACCAAATGCAAGTACAGAGAGGCTGGTCACTTAAATGTGGGAAGCAGGGACACTAGCCGGTACCTGAACTGGAGGCCCTGTGCTGACCACATGCATGGACAATGAAGTACGGTTGAAATGCATGGAAAACACTATGTTAACCTCTAGAACGTGCACAGGAGTGCACTGCAAAATAAATACACAAAGGCTTACTTGCTAATTTACAAAAACGTGCACAGAGTGCACAGAAAAATAAAACCATAAAAAGCATTAAATACTAACAAAAAAACACTTTTGCTGTTGGCTTTGGCCCGTCTGCCAACCTCCGGTACACTTTAACACGGTCGCAGATGTACTAAACCAATGAAACACACACATTGCAAGACCCTGCACGTGTGCACGTGGGCTCATGATGGGCTTATGCCAGGTGAGGGACGTGGTCGGATGAAAACCTCATGATTAAGTCAAAGCAGTGTCAAGATCATGTAATAACGCTGACACCCATCCTGCCGGATGAGCCAAGGTGTTGACTTTATCTCTGGTTGAATCATTCCATAACTTCTGTTAACCTTCTCAAGTTCCCACCTTCAAGCCCATTTCACTTGAACAGCTTCCTGAATTCCTTGTAGCAGCCCGCTAAACTAGTAGCAGTCAGATGGTGTGGGGTGCTGCTGTGCCATATGTTCCACTCTTTCTCAATGTGGCTGGGAAGCCAAGCAAACATGACCTGTACCCCCTTTAAAATGATCAAATTATATTATCCAGCTTAAGACTACCATGGAGAGTCAATATGGCAGCAAGTACACTGAGAGAGTCAGAGTATATCCAGAAGTCTTTATTGTCTTGGCTGCAGCAGAACTCCACAACCTTCAGGACAGCAAATGCTTCAGCATAAAAAATTGAGGACCTGCCCACCAGAGAGTAAAGGCCTGACACATTACAGCTAAGAATGTATAATGCAAAGCAGGTCAAGGAAGGCATCTTTGAGTCATCTGTAAAAAAAAACACAGTGACTGGGGCGAGAATTCAGATGGTGCTGACAAGTTATTTGGGCTTACATGTAGGTCAGATCCCATTTGCAGCCTGAGAACAGGGCTTCCTAATCCACAGAGAAGGAATTAGGTTTGTCTTGAATAGGCAAGGGAGGATGAAAATGATGGGCCTTCAATACAACCTCCCAATTCATTGCCAGTGTAGCCTGGAGTGTAAGATGCACCTTGGAAAATCTGGCTTTAAAGAAATATTTGGCGATCAGATAGCCCTGTCAAAGGGTCAAAGGTGATAGGGAACATTATTGGATTCAGCATGGAGCGGCTCTATAGGGGGCGATATCAAGGCCCGCATACACACCCAAAGGATGATGTTTTGAAGTTTCTGGAAGGTTTGTAAGGCACTGTGTGTAAGACATGTGCTGCTATAATCCAGAACAAGACATAAATAAAAACCGTTGGATGCATATAAAACATAAACCTTAAGCAGTGCACATGCTTGATCAGACAGCATTGTCCTCTTTCAGCTCCTACCCCCTACACACCATTCAGTTGATAGATGTTTGATAGCTCACAACACAAATATACTTATATTTGAAAATGAGTGGTTATTCCGATGAAAAAGATATTTTGATTGCAGTTGCATGTAATGAAATACAGAAACAACTGCCAAGATTCTAGTTTTATATCTTTCTGTAACTATTCATTTTGTTCCTTCACCGATATCAGAAAACACAAGTACGCATCGTCGATATAGTAAGTCTATTGTTGTCAGTAAATATATTTCCAAGACATATTAATGATTTCTTATTACAATTTTTAACATGCAGAAAAGGAAAAGTAGTTAAACATTGATTAGTGACATGACATATACAGAATCTTAAGCAAATGACTTTAGTCCTGCAAAGTGGGCTAGTAATTTCATGTGTGATGGGCCTAGAGCAGGGATAGAACAATTCAATTATATTGCCCTTCACAAATTCTAGTCACCATTTAACGTGTGACATTAGAATGCATCAGAATGAATTTATAAGGCCCCTGAAGGAGGCAGTTCTTCGTAAAGAAAATGTAATGTCTATTAAGAGGATCAAGCAGTTATATGGGTGCTTATTCTTCGATACACTCGGAAGAGCATGAAACGTTGAGGGTCCTGCAGGATGACAAATGTCAGGCATAACTCTCTCCCGATGGTTGCTGATGTCAAATTACTTGTGTGTGTTTATTTTGAGGTCGTACCTCAAAACACTGTTGAAACAGTAATGTTGTTACGGAGTCATGCCACATGCTCAGAACACAATGACTAGTTGGACAGGGCCCTTAATAATGAAACTATACATATGTCATATTACGTACCATTGGAGGTGATGGTATGGACCATGTCACATGCTCAAAAGAGAAAGATAGGGGTTGGGCAGGGCCCTTAATAGTAAAATGAAGTACACAACACTAAATTGCATTTAACCCACATAGATTTAATTGTACTATTGCAGAAAATACACTTGCAAACCCTTGAGGCTATTTGCCAACAATGTTACATATGTTGCAGAAGCACAAAGATGTCCCATTAGACGAGAACACAAGATAATGATTCAAATTTTAAATTCATACTCAATAAACAAATACATTCATTAATGAAAGTAATTACACAGAAATGCAAAGCATAAATCTGTGATGAATTAAATGATTACATTTGCAATAATTACTTACTTTTGCTGTGCAATAATTAAGGCAGTTGGCAATGCTGCTCCTAATTGAAGTTTGTAATGAGCTCCAGCAGTTTGCATAATTAAATACACATGAACTTAAATAATTAACACTGCATTACACTTTGATTACTACTGAAATAAATGCTATGCTAAACGTGAATAAGAAACTTGGTGCTGAGAAGTTTTGATATTTCCGCTTGGGTAAGCTCAGCTTGACCCAAGAGGTGTAGGGCAGAAGTGCCTGAACATCACATATAAAACAATATATTTCATTACGGCATTTTCTTGGGGTCCTATTATTTCATTTTTCTTTCCACTTAACTGTGGATTGGGCTGGGCATGACACTTTCACTATACCTTGTTTAATTGAGCTGGCACACGCAACAGGTTGTCAGGGGGATGGCATTGCAGCATCGAGTGCCCCAATGTCGCCCTCAATGGCTGTACTTCCTAATGGCAATGACTTTTTAAGGACACCAGACTGTGACCACAGGGTGTTCAACCCCAAGAGATACCTCTCCAGGATAGTGAAAGGGGTATCATTTGAGTCACGCAGTAGCCGACAAGTAAGTAGATGCATTCTCGTATTCACTGCTGGCTTCACACGTCAATGAACTTGGGCCCGTCTACGGACCCCAAGCTAGTGTTGTGATATAGTGGATGGTGCACTGAGTGTGTAACAGTCTCAAGGACAGCTACCTAACGAGCTATGCCAATGTATATCACTTTGTGAGATTATTCATTATGGAAAAGGAGGCTAATACATTCCATGTTCTAACATCATTATTAAGGGACACACCCTTCAAAATTGGGAAATTAAATGAGTTATTTTCAATATTTCAGAAACTACACGAGATGAAGCAATAAATTCACGAAAAGTGTTGCGGCCTGATTTAAGGGCACTGTTTGCCGACTGGCTGCTGCAAAATTACATGTCGAGAAAATTTCGCCTCAGTACATTAATTTTAAAGATAGGCTTTCCAAACAAAATGCAGTCTTCACAAATGTTTTAGGAGAAAATCCCTATGAGCATATATTTTCAACATAAAGAGGCAGTATGTACTTTCTTGTAAAACATAAATTTTAAACATTCCTTACAAACAGACTATACATGTTATGGGAACATCTCCGCTGTAGGGAAATTCTAAAAAAAATTTGTGAAGAATGCCTTTTTTTTTAAACATCTATCTTTAACGAATGAAACTCAGCTCGGTTCACTCACTCGGCAAAAGCATGAGACAAGTTCGTTAATAAGAGCGCCATTAAGGAAAAAAAGCAAATAGAAATGTTGAAACTTTTCATCGGAGATTTATTGAAGTTTATGCAGTTCACATACTTTATGCACCACAGACATGAAAATATTCGCGATGCGAGTCAGGCAGATTATGAGAACGGCATCGCAGAATCCATTAATTAACTACGTCACATAACCGTCATAAACACTGCAACTGCGGTCCCACATGTTGGACAGGCAGCTGTCTACTCCAAACTGACACTGCAAGTGAAAAGTGGTAAGTGAGAAGTGAGAGATGGCAGAGAGTGCTCACTGCTAATAACTTCCTAGCGGCACTACCCCCACCTCTCACATGCATTACACCATAAACATACCCTTATTTGGGTTCAGGTCTCTTGCTCGCTACCTAAAAAGGCATTTTGCGGAACAAAGAGTCCCTTCGGACACTAGTGGGAACCCTATCACAACCACTTTTCTATGCGCGTCAAACTGTGCCGAAATAACAATCAAATGTATTTCCAGAATGTACTCTAAAAGAAAGAACACCATTGAACATCTTAATGGCTCTAATCACTAATCCCTGACATCACTTAAAGTATGACTTTATAAAAAACAAACTCATAACAAATAAACATATTAATTATGCCAAAATATTTGAATTACTGAAAAACAATTACATTCCCTTGCAAAAAAAACAAAAAGATAATTGAATGTTTCCTATAAAACCAGTACTAATTGCACCATCACATCATGGATGTTTATTGATTGTTAAGATGTAATAATCGGATCTGTATATGACAGATATCAAATCAGGCTAACATTCACAAATTCGTTTTTTCATCTCATGTGGTTTCTGACATTTTGTAAATAACTAATATAAATTCACATATTTCAAGGGTGCTTGTCTCCCTTAATGGTTCCGCCTGTCTGCACCTATTTTACGCGTTCGAAGCTTCCAAATGTGTGAGCTCTAAAGCCAACACTTGCTCTCTCACTGTTCTGTTAAGGTACTTTTAGAGAGGCAAGATTGGCAACACTGTATTGTGTATGTACTTGTGTGATGAAGTAACCTAATAAAGGACTTATTGATAGAACACTCACCCCTTGCCCCATCGCCATCGCCATCACCTGTATGCGCAATGTGCTCAACTGGCATGCAGTCTTTCCATTGGTGAATCGCCCAAACATGAGAAGTGGTGACATTTTCTATGGCACTCTATTAAGGATAAAAGTATGTTGAGTGTGTGAAGACACCTCTAAATTTTCTGTAGCGAGAATTTAGCTGCTAAAACTGATTCTGAAACATTCTTTTTAGCCATTTTCTCCCCCAAAAAAATTATCTTTGGAGTTTAATTGAGAACTTAAAACATATATTTGGAAATGAAATGTTTTAAAATGTTTTTCATAAGAAGACACTACTACAAAAAAAAAACTAAACAATTTTTTAATCATGCATTTTCTACCAAACCTCTGCACTGCACTTCATGCACCAGTCAGTTGTTAGGTAATAGGCTGTATTGTGTTTTCCACCTCATTTTTCATAGTTAATAATCTCACAAAGTTTGTACATTCCTGGAGTTCAGGATTACTCTGTATGTGTATATATACTGTGCATATGCTACCGCTGTTTGACTGATAAGCCTAGTTCCAGTTCCTCTGACGTGAAATACGGTAGATAACAGAGAAAAACTTTACTTTTTTAAAAATATTTTACTGATATTCATTTGTTAATAATAACGCGGAGTACAGGATTTAAATTTCCCTGTACACCCTGCACATTTTAACCCAACATGGGGGGATCAAATCCTTATACTTATACACTTAGTGTATGTTGTTACTCCATCATACCACAATACACGACCAGCACTCAAAGAAATAGAAACCACAATTACACAAGTCCGGGGAGTAGGCCACCAAGTAACAGTGTCATTCAATTAGAAAATAAGAGAAATTTACAACAAAACCTCACGCACAGAAATCAACAGTTACGAGACAACAGTATTAAAAATAGGGCACAAGAAGATAAGACACAAAATGAAACACAGAAAACAGAAAAGTACACATACATGAGTAATAAAAATAAAAATAACAAGGAAGGACAAAATAAAGTACAAACAACATATGGGCCACACAAAGAATTTTCAAAAACTTGTGCATTAAGCTTTTATAAAAGACACCATATTCCAAATTGAAGGACACACCTACACACATGATTTTATTGTGACTGAAAACCTCAAATCAGATGCAATTATTGCCTGTGGCTTTATTAGAAAACATCACCTAATACCAGACCTATATGCAAGGGTAGAAACTTTAAGACATAAACACGATAAAATTATTACAGTTCCATTCAGTGAGTTAAATGAAGAAGATAGTATTTACCTTTTAAATACTATACACAATAAATGCAAACACTAAACTTAAACCTGATAAATCAACTTCCATTAAAAAATGTAAATCCGGCTTTAAACCCAGACAAATAGGAGATAGTAAAATCTGTATTACAGAAATATAAAAACAGATTTGCGTACAAAATTACAAAACTAACTGAAACCCAAAAATATTAAATCAAAATAGATTTAAAAAAGATAAACCGATTCATTGTAAACTATACAGAATAGCCCCTATACAGCGAGAAGTAATCAAACAACAAATTTAGTACATGCTAGATGCCAAAATAATAGAAAAATCAACGATTCCTTTTGCAGCACCCTGCTTAGTTATACCTAATAAAGCTAGATCTATAAGCATTGTCACAGATTTCAGATGCATCAACAATTTTATTGCAGATCAGAACTATCCATTACCAAGGACAGAATACATTTTACAAATATTGCAAAATACTAAATATATTATCATCCTAGATATGTTCTTAGGATTTTATGCAATTCCCATTTACCCTGAAGACAGATACAAGTTGGCATTTGCTATAGACCAATCTGGCTTATATCAATACCGTAGACTCCCAATGGGATTGAAAAGCAGACCAAAATTTTTCCAATAATTCGTACACACATTATTAGGTGATCTTGTATAGCAATCAGTAGTATTCAGATGTAATCAGATGACATATTTATCATAGGTAATGATTTCGATGAACACGTAAGAAAAACAGAAAATTTATTCAAACGCATAAGGCAAATTGGCGTCAAATTAAATCCAAAAAATGTACATTTGCATTTCAAGAAACAACAATTTTAGGTTATAAATTAACACCGAAAAGCTTGACACCTGACCCAGAGAAAATTAAAGTAATCCTAGATACACCTCCGCCAGTCAATCTAAAACAGCTACGTTCATTTTTAGGCCTCACATCATAGTTACGAAAATGTATCAATAACTACTCTCAAATTGCTCAACCATTAACAGAATTTAATAAAAAGAATACAAAATTTGAATGGGGAATACAACAATCGGCCTCTTTGCAATTAAAGGAAGCGATAACTACAGCACCAATTTTAGAACCTTCCAAAAACGATACACGCACAATTTTCGTTTGTGATGTAACAAAAGCGGCTATTGGCGAAGCATTACTATAAAAGGACTCCCAAGGACACAGATTTATTATTGCTTATGCATCTAAAACATCAACGCAAAATGAAAGGAATGGGTCAACGACAGAACCCGAACTTGTAGCAGTGAAATATTTTTGTACTCATTTTCGACAATATTTATATGGTCGAAAATTTACTGTGGAAACTGATGATGCATCCCTCATATAAGAAGGCCACATTCTGGCAGTCAGTGAGTGGAAATTTAAAGTATTCAAAACAAACAGCGTGCCATTTACAAAATCCTGTATCAGCTGATGCACGAACGAACAAAAGTTAATATTACGTTGGCTATTCTGAGAGCAGTGTCGATGCACATCAGACAAGCAGAAAATACGCAGATAACAAAGAGTTCGTAGATTAATTACTACATTTTATTATACGTCGTTATAAAACAGCAGTTTTTAGTTTTAGAAACGAAACTTCGTGATAAAATAGTAATGTATAGGTGTTCAAAATGAGATGCACAATAAAACAATCCGTATCCAAATGTAACGAAAAAATCGAAAGTTTCCAGACTCTCCAACCATATGCTGCCATCTTGTGAGTTACAGGCGTACTATCGGTTACAACATGCACTTCCACACTATCTGTAATCCATATCCCGTACTACACCCAGAAACATATTATAGTTTTGTTGTTTAAAACAACGTATTTACTCGCATATACAAATGGTTTTATTTTCCCGCGAGCTCTGTATAATTTTTAAAGTAACATATATTTCGTGTTTAGCGATTTTGAGTACAAGTAACATCTATTCGGCCGGTAACCGTTCGTCTACGTAAATTATACGCCATGTTGTTCTTCCGAAAACCGTTTCCTTGTTTCCGAAGAAAGTGAGACACACGTGAATAGTTTTTAAGCAATTCTAACGTTATTCTACGTCACATATTTCCAACTAGAATATATTAGCTATAACGTCCAAAGTGGGATAATAGATACAACAGACGGTCTCACAAATGTTATCCCAAATTCATTATCTCAGACAAATTAAAAAAGGGTTAGCAAATATTTAATTATTTGCAACATTTTATATTTTTACTTTTATAGCCTACTTATTTTTTTTTGACAGATGTCAATCTTAAAATATCTTAAAATTTGTTTAGCATTACAGTACAATGACAAGTGAATTAGCTGACAGCGTGTTGATAAAAAATACAGCCCCAACTTGATGGACCAGCTGATGTCGGAAGGATACGTAGTCAGATGTAAACAGTGGCACTACTTTCGCCGAGCTGTCAAAATGTCGCCTTCTTATATGGTAGAGAATATATCAATGGCCAAACACAATTCCCGCATTCAAAAATTTTCAACAACACTCAAGTGATTTTTCATTTGAAAAAAAAATTGTTAGAAAGATAAACACAAGGGTTATAACAAATTACCTATCACGTGTACCGAACGCGTAAGCTAAAAATACGTATGTACCAAAGTCACATAAACTGGAAAATGTATACATTATTTAACATTTCCCCACACACAGACAACAGAGAGGGGTTTGGGGGACTTTGATACATTGGGACCTGGGACCGGAGAATGAGAGCTGTTAATGCTGTCATTCCGGTTGGAAGGCGGCCATATTGGATCCAGGTGACATTGACCATTGAAATAAAAAACAATTAACTTTTTTAAAAAAAATATTAATAATTACTAAAAAAAAAATTTAGTATTAATTTACTAATAGAAATTGAATTATTAATCATTTGTTATTTTAAAAAGTCGTTATTACAGAATTTAATTTTTATAAACTTACATTTTCGGAGGTTCCCCTCACCAACCGACAGGTACTCATTCTATTGTGTGTCGCCATCTTGGTTTTTCGTTTGCCATTTGTTTATATATTACTGAAGGCTGCCATCTTGTATTTTTATTTGACGGTTGTTTATACATTTCTGGAGGCCGCCATCTAGGTTTTGTCGTTTGTCATTTGTTTTACATTGCTGGATATTGCCATCTTGGTTTACATATGTTTTCACACCTAGGTGGTGCTAGTGTACTAACAATCGATATCATTACCAGGTGGCAGCAACATTTGTTTATATTTTTAATGTATAGGTTGCGCTGTCGGCACCCTCCATGTTGGATTATATTTTCAACACATAGGTAGCATTATTAATTTATTGATTCAGCCACCAGGTGAGCTGTCGAAACTTATATTTATAGGCATAGAAAAATATGTACTTTTCCATTTCTATTAAAAAAAAAATTTCAACCAATAGTATACCTACATGCATGATGCGGGATTTTGACTACGTGCATAGTTTATAAAATATAGGCCTAAATTTTTTATTTAAAATTTAAGATGTTTGATTTTAAAAATAATTTGTTATTTAAGTATATAATTGTACATTGAGTACAATGTCACTTTATACAATACTCTTTTAATTAAATTTATGTAATTTCTGTGTCTTTTAAATTTTAATTATATTCTGGCAAATTAGGTTAACATGAAATAAAACACAAATTTATTCACAGGCTATTTTTTATTCAATTAATTTATTACAATAGTTCATGCTCTAAAAAAAATTACAATATTCTTTAATATATATGCATCTCAATATATGCAACTTTGTTGCTTCATGCTAGCTACATTAAATTTATGCATCTCGTTATTCACCCTCGTGTTGTCCTTCTGCGAAAATATCGTGACATTTATTACACTGATACACTGTGCAGGGCAGGTTATGTATGTAACTACACTTTTGAGGACATGTACCAAAATCACAAGAGACCTGCTTGTAGCAAACCTGGTACCGACCGATTTATGAGAAATGCACTTCACCTTTACATGTCTAAGTAAATGGTCACTATTGCTTAACTGCTTATCGCACCTGTCGCACAAATATGACATGCAACAGGGATTTTTGGCACAATTAAGACATGTTGGCGATGCAGGTGCTGGAGCTAAAGAAGCAGGTAACACTGGCAATGGTGTTCTAGGTACCTCAGCTGAAAATTTGGATGGCTCCATTGAAGATTTTGTAGACATCACAGCTGAAGAAGTCGCTGGTACTGTACCATCTGTAGATGATCGTGCTGCACTGGTGGCATTAGATGCTGGCAGTGATGTAGGTCTCACAGTTGAAGAAGTTGATGGTACCATACCAATCTGAAACGATGGTACTGTACTGGAGGAAGTAGATGCTGCAAGTGGCATAGCCATCACAGCTGAAGAAGTTGATGGCGCTGGTAAAACAGGAGGCATCTCACTCGAAGAAGAAATCGATGGGAGAGACCATTGGTGGGCAATATCTACTCCACTTTAACGTAACTAACCATAGATTACACTGGTTAACTTTTTTTTTTACAAGGAAACTGAACAGCGACCCTAGTCCAGTTGTTTATGCTGAATTAAAAAATGTAATCAGATTTCTTCCATCAGGCATAGTTTTCTTGTGACAGTAATTTTCACATAATATACTTCTGTATGATGCTACTCGCTCCCTGTGAGATACAGGGCGGGTCGCAGGGAACGAGTTACCTCTCTGACGCAGACTATGGGCGCATTGGATGTCGAGGGTTGAAACCTTAAGCAATGTTTTGTCTGCTTTCCTTCTGTGGCTGTAAGGGCAAAGCTTCGTCGGGGGCGAATTCGTTTGGAGGCGGGTTTTACTCTTTCTTACCAAGATGGCTGTTATCCTCTGCGACGAGGAGAGGCGGGAGGAAGCAATAACTTGGTCTCTCAGTGTTTTAATAAAGAAGTCTGTATCGGGCAAATAATATACACACAATGTCCGAATCTGTACCCAGCAAGTTGGGAGCCTTAAGGGCAGATCAAATACTAAAATGCTCACGGATTTTAACGTGGTGGACGTTAGGCGTCGGGGATTCAAAGACTGCTTGAGTGACGAACGTTGCAACTTAGCTGTATCTGACTCGGGGCTTTCCCACACGTCTTGATTCGGTGCTTTCCCACACGCCTTGACTCGGCGGCGACACCCCTAGACGCCTTGCCTTTTCCCACGCGTCTCGACCCTGAAGATCTCGGCGACACCGCTAAACGCCTTCTGACTTTTCCCACGCATCTCGACTGCCTGTCAAGTATTGCATTGTTTTAGTAAGCAAGTTTTAGTAGCCAGTATTGAAATTGTAGTGAGCCTGGCAAAATGTGTAGTGGTTTTTTGCTGTAAGTATATTGCTTTTATTTGTAAGTTTTATGAATTTTATAAACAGTTCGATATGCCATAAAAGTGTTTAAATCAACCAAACAATTTCTGCTACGTGTGTGGCGAACTTACCTTCAAGCCTCAGAGACGAAATTTCACACCACTTGTGAAAAAATGTTATGAGCTTTATTTTGGGTATAAAGCTGGTGATTTCGAAAAAGACTGGGCCCCAAATACGTGCTGTGTATCATGTGTTAGGCTTCTCACTGGATAGAAGAATTCTAGTCATCAAATGCCAATTTCAGTCCCTGTGATTTGGAGGGAACAGAAGGACCATTTAACTGACTGTTATTTCTGCTTAACCAACATTAAAGGAATTAATTCCAAAACAAAATATACAGTTAAGTATCCCAATTTGGCTTCTGCAATGAGACCTGTGCCACATAGTGAAGAGTATCCTGTACCAAAGTGTCCATATTTCATGATCTTAAGTGATAACTCCGACTCCGACCCAGATCATACTGAAGACGAAAGAAAGGAGAGAAGTGACCCTACATTTGAAGCAAGTAGTTCAACAGAACCTCACCTTTTAACTCAAGAAGATCTTAATGATCTTATACGGGATTTAAATTTGTCTAAACAGTAGGGTGAGTTTTTAAGTTCCAGGCTCCAAAAAGATACATGGATATGCATTTATCGTAGTCGCGATAGTGATTTCAGTGAATACTTCTCTAAAGAAGGTCATGTAGTTTTTTGTAATAATGTTTGCTCATTAATGGAGGTTCTTGGACATCAACACCACCCAGATGAGTGGCGATTGTTCATAGACTCATCGAAATTTAGTTTGAAGGCTGTACTACTGCATAATGGGAAAAATTACTATAAATACCTGTTGTGTATGCCAGTGATATGAAAGAGATGTATGAAAATATGAAATTGTTGTTAGATAAAATTAATTATACTAAATATAACTGGAATATCTGTGGTGATTTGAAGGTCATAGCTTTATTGTTAGGTTTGCAACTTGAATACACGAAATTCTGCTGTTTTTTGTGTGAATGGAGCAGCAGGGATAGGAAGTCTCACTACATAAAGAAATAATGGCCTAAACGTGAATCTCTTATTCCTGGGCATAAAATGTAACAAATACCCCATTAGTGGATCCCAAAAAAGGTGTATTTACCTCCCCTGCATATAAAACTGGGACTTAAAAAAATGTTGGCTAAAGCAATGGCAAATAACATCACTAATATCGGATGATGAACATTTTGAGGAACTGTCACATCCACCAGAAAAAGCAGCGTGGAAATCATTAAAAAATATATTTTGTGGATTTCTTGGCAATAATAAAGAAGAAAACTATAGTGAAATAGTGAGTGATCTTCTGACGCCGTACATAGGAATGGGCTGCAACATGTATTTGAAAATTCACTTCTTGGGCTCTCACCTAAACTTCTTGGGGCTATCTCTGATGAATATGGTGAGCGTTTTCATCAGCAAATTTCTACTATGGAAAAAAAGTACCAAGGCAAATGGAGTCCCAATATGCTGGCCGACTACTACTGGACCATGAAGAGAGACATCCCGAATGCAAAATATGACCGAAAATCATCATATAAATCTTTTTAGGTAGGTAAGCGTAAATTAGCAGTATATTTATTATTTAGTGTTCCGTAAGTACTAATTCTTTTAAAACTTTAAACACGTGCCACAAAAAAAAAACCCTGCCTGATGGAAAAAATCTGAGTACATATTTGAACTCAAAATGGTAAAGATAGTTAGATTTTGTTTATTTAGTCCTTGTGAATGAATTTTTTTTTTTGTTGACCAGTGTTACCTGACGTAGAAGCTAACCAAGACGATCCACCTTTTACATTGGCAGTTGTCAAACTAAGCCTCTACTGCTTCTAATATACGTGTATGCAAGCCATATTATGTCATATTGACTTCGAACCAATCATATTACATTATTACTACGTTGTTCAGACACCGACCAACCAATCACCGAGTTGCCACATGATTGCAGCTGACCAATTATGTACAGGCACTGAGGCATCTCAGACAGGCAGGTAAACAAGCTTTAGATGCTTATCATTATTATCTGTATATGAACCGTGCGCATGCACACACACACCCCTACACACACATACACATGCACACACACAGTACCTGAAATATCCTAATTGTAGGTGAGAATGATAGACACTCAAAAAAATATTAAGACAAAAGCACATTTAAAGAAGTTGTCACAAATCTCATTACAGAAGTAAAAGGGAGCCATGTGCAGTCGTAATATGAGCTCGCGCACACATCCAGCCGTGCTGCACCAGGTATTGAATTGCACTTTGCTCTTCCTGCTGAACATGCAGGCAGCAGCGGGCGGTGCGCGCTAGACACCTGGAACCTGGGAAGAAAGCGAGCAGCTCGCCTATGATGGTGGCTTCATGCCAGCTATGTTAAATTTATTATTCCAACATATTATGTAAGTTGTAAAAAGAATTCACGAATGTGTATTTATTTTATCATATAAACTTAAATATACTGAAAAAAAAAAAGAAACATACTTTTGTCTTTAGCCCATTCGAGAATACACACAAAGGTACACTGACAGGAGGGTCCAGGTTTGACACTTGAGAAAAATATACATGTTACTATACTGATGGATGAAAAATATACACATTACCTTACTGATTTGTGAAAAAAGACAGATCATACTAATGGATGAAAAACAAAATCCTCATCACACACACATAACACCTTTATTTCTTATAAAATGCAATTTCTTTAAAACAAAATTAAAGCCAGTGCACAGGGAAAATATGATGTATATGATGGGAAGAATGAAAGATCGATGGGAAGATTGATTGTGAAAGATTGCGAAAGATTGATGGAAAGATTGATAGAAAGATTGAAAGATCGCAGTGCTGATTGCAGAGCATGTAGGGCTGATTGATGGAAACATTGCGAGATTGATCGAAAGATTGATAAAAAAAAACAAGTCTCATTAATTTTAAATGTTTTAGTATTTGTATGGTTTCAGGTCTCAAACTCAGGTCCGTACACCATACCTAAACTTTTGAGATTTCATACTTAGACATGCAATTCCTGTAAATGTGAAGTGCATTTCTCATAAATACCTCGGTACCAAGTTTACTACAAGCAGGTCTCTTGTAATTTCGGTACATGTCCTCAAAAGTGTAGTTACCTACATGACCCGCCCTGCACAGTGTGTCGGTGTAATAAATGTCACGATATTTTCGCAGAAGGACAACACGAGGGTGAATAACGAGATGCATAAAAGACTATTAAATACAACAAAGTTACATATATTGAAATGCACAAATATTGAAGAATATTGTTTTTTTTAGAACATGATAGACTGTAATAAATTTATTTAATAAAAAATGCCTGTAAAGGAAATAGTGTTTAATTTCATGTTTACCTAATTTTAAAGGTGCAGAAATGAAATTAATGTAATTAGAAAGTATTATATATATATTACCATTGTACTATATGTAAAATTGTATAATTAAATAAAAATACTTTTTAAAATTGAACCTAAATTTTTAATAGAAAATACATATTTAAAAAATGATGCATGCAGTCAAAGTCACGCATCATTCATGTAGGTTAGTGTGTCCCTTATATGGTAATTTTTTTAAATTTGCTAATGCAAACCCCCTATTGTTTTTCGAACTACCATGGCTTACTCAGATACGAAATTTCGCCCTTGTAAATTACTTTAACCTGTGATATGTGGCTATATCTTAGCACAAGTTTATTTTTAGGTATAATATGAATCTTAAACAAAAATGAACACTACATTAGTATATTAGACAAGAAAAAAAATTATGTGGATATTTTATTTTTAAAGTCTGCTTTTGCACTCAAGATACAGTTTTCTGTGTTCTTGAACACAGCGTAAAAATTACTGCTTCTGTTCTTCCTTAGCTGTGATTTTTCCATGAAATTCTTGCTTAAGTTTGACAGCTTTTTCAGCTATATCATTGACTGCCTTCAGAGAAAAAACTTTTCGCTTCCGCAAAAGCAATGTCGGGGCTGTTAGTAACTTCAAACACACTTTTTAGGACTAGTTCATAAATATGATGGCGACAAGCGAACAGTAACAGCTCTCTTTCAAGCTTTTTTTCTAACAGAACATAAGCGCCACTTAAGCGACCAGATGCTGTGGTGTCAGAGCACATTATTTGCACCTGGTCATCGAGGTTTCAATAGAATCTAACAGAGGGCGCAGACAACGCAACCTATACTTTTAAAACAAAAACAAATGTGGCTGCCACCTGGTGGCGATATCGATTATTAATACACTAGCACCACCTAGGTGTTGAAAACATATGAAAACCAAGATGGCAGTATCCAGCAATGTATAAACAAATGACAGACGAAAAAACCAATATGATGACCTCCTGAAATGTATAAACATATTACAAAGGATAAATTAAGAATGTGTCCTCCAGCAATGCATAAACAAATTACAAAGGAAAAAAAACTAATATGGCTGCACACGATGGAATGAGAATTGGTGAGGGGTGGTGGCAATGAGGGGACCTCCGGAAATTTAAGTTTTTAAAAATAATTTTTTCAACAATAATTTTAATGGTACATTTTAAATAACAAATTTTAATACTAAATTTTAAAATAAATTTTGTATAGGTTTTTTGAATTTTTGTGGAATTTTTTCGGAATTTTTGGACTTTCAATGTTTAAGGTCGTCGGTGTCAAGGTCAGAGGCCAAGGTCAAGAACACTTGGATCCAACATGGCGGACAACATGGTTGCCGAGGGATCTGAATGACAGAGCACGAACAGCTCTGACGCTCTGAGCCCCCAGCCCCTTGCACCAAACTTCTCTATTTTCCTCTACTAACATATTTCGGGTACTCTCTGTAGCAATTTTCTTTAACAGAGAAAAAACGGAGGAGTACAATAAAGCAAAATTTGGGAAGATTAAAGAACAATTTTTTACTTTTAGGAAAATTAAACACCAAATAAAACTAAAGTTAAGCCTCCAAGTGAACCAAATCAACTTCCAATTACCACCTTCCAACAAGCCGCGTCAACATATTGTCAGATTAAAATAAACATATCAGAAATCGGGCCTGTCAACCTTCCTCACACCATCGCTAATATGTGCTTTCACAGGATGGTCTCGTGTAGTTAGTGCAATAACGGAACGAGAATGTACGCCTTCTTAAAAAGTTTCTGTCTCCGAAACACGCGATTCTCGCTATGTAAAAATTACTCCTAAGAATGCATGTCTGTGACATACGCCTATTTAAAATTAGGTTTAAAGAAACAGGAATAGATATTTATAACCAAGTGACGTAAACTATCTCATAGTACTGGTATATGTTCAATATGTTTAATGCAGTGACATTTTTCGAATGAAAAAAAGTAGAAAAGTGGTAATTTTAAGGTTTACAAAAGCCATTTTATAATTTAGTATACAGCCTTCATCTTAAGAGAGTGCTATAAAGTTCAGTTGCTTCAATATTGTTGAAGTTCGTTTTAAGCTACATATTTTAAGTGATTTTCACATCCCTAGTAACTATCCATTCTCTCAGAACGAGAAATGAATTCAATTACAGCTTTTTGGAAATTGTTTGAGTAACCTCGGATGACACAGAAAACTTTTATTTCGCTATTCTTAATTTTCATACCAAAAAATTTAGGGTGCAAACATTTACCAACTAATAACAAAGGATCTACGGTTAATTCAATCATTGGCCTCCCAACTCTGGGGTCCCCAGTTCGATTTTCAACGCCTGTGGGAATTTTTTGGAACCGAAAGAAGGTGTAGTCCTCATGCAGAGAGTGTGACGGACACTGCCGTGGCGTGAGGATTTTCTCGGGGCTTTCCCGTTTCTTGTCCCGTCTTCACTCCTTTGTTTCTACAACCAATCTCATCTCAACTCATCCATTCTTCGGGCTGGCCGGAGCCATCAGTCCTTCGGCAGTCGCTTCTCATCCATATGTGACCTGCCTCAGGCGGGAACCACATGTAGATTTTAATGTCCATTTCTGCCAATACAATTTAATTTTAGGGTCATTTCTGAAAGAAAACGATTTTTCATGTCGACAAAATTTTATACTTCCCAAAGACTTCCTAAAATGCTAATGTGAAGTTCTGAAGTCTAACGAAAATATATAAAAGTGCAGATGATAAAAACAGTTGGATGGAGCGCGATTGGGGAGGGGGAGTGGGTAAAAGTCAGTCAAAAACGAATGTAAAACTTTAAATTCACTAGGAAAACCCATCACTCAAATAGAGCTTTCAGTTATGGAAATAAAATGTTCTGTCAAAAGTAAGAAAACCTGGACAAGACGATTGCAAAAATTTATGCAAGAAATACCTATGTGAATCATTGCGGTGTAGTACAAAAACTAAACTGAAATTGTCGCAGAATAAAATTGTAAAGGGTAGGTGGATACATGGGACTACACGTAAATCACGCATTTATTGCGAGCGTGTTAAATCTGAGGATTTGATAAGAAAACAAAAACTAACTAAACCAGAAACGGAACCTAATGCCCCCAATACGATACTAAAATGTTAAGAATGCTAAATATTTTTTGTTAGTTTTGTAATACCAACTACATATATGGCATAATCATTTAATTTGCGCATAGAACCCGTTTATATCTGAATTATTATTATTCTGCACTGCTCAGCAAATATCAATTGTTTTTTTAAGTGAATGCGCGAAATAATATTTTCTCTTTACTGTAACTGTCGGGTACGACTTCATTTAATATTTATTAACGTTATTTCGTTGCTAAACGAAACTATGCTGATTATTGGTGTGTGTGTATACACTGGAGAGCCAAAAAAACTGGTACAGGCGTGCGTATGAAAATAACAGACGTATGGAACCAATCAGAGTAACGCGGTGCGGTCGGCAGCGCCTATATAAGACAACAAGAGTCTGGCAAAGTTGCTAGATCGTACACTGCTGCTACAATGGCAGGTTATCAAGATTTAAGTGAGTTTGAACGTGGTNCCATTTGAGACAGTGTCCCTGGACCTCATGGGCCCCTACCCCCGCACTTCCACTGGGAAAAGGTTCATCCTGGTCATGAATGACTCTTTCTCGAGGTGGACCGAAGCATACGCAGTCTCCAGTGCACGAGCCCGCACGATTGCGCGAACACTGGAGACAGAGTTTTACCTTCGCTGGGGGTACCCACAGACCCTACTCACCGACAACGGTACCCAGTTAACTGGGAAATAATGGCGTGAGTTGTGTACTCGTTGGGGAGTAAAACAGCATACAACCCCCATATACCATCCGAGGGCAAACCCCACCGAGAGACGCAACCAAGACCTCAAGACACAACTGTGTCTAAGAGTGGGTGACGACCACACCAGCTGGGCTGAACACCTGCCCTCAGCCTTATTCACCATAAGGAAGCGAGTAAACTTGGCCACAGGTCAGACTCCAGCAGCAGTCCTGCAGGACTGCGAGCTGATGCTACCTGGGGAGTTTGCCGCACGTCAACCAGAGGCAGCAGAAGAACCAGAGGACAGGACTGCCAAAAGATTGAAAGATCGCAGTGCTGATTGCAGAGCATGTAGGGCTGATTGATGGAAAAATTGCGAGATTGATCGAAAGATTGATAAAAAAAAAAAACAAGTCTCATTAATTTTAAATGTTTTAATATTTGTATGGTTTCGGGTCTCGAACTCAGGTCCGTACACCATACCTAAACTTTTGAGATTGCATACTTAGATATGCAAAGACCTGTAAATTTGAAGTGCATTTCTCATCAATACCTCGGTACCAAGTTTACTGCAAGCAGGTCTCTTGTAATTTCGGTACATGTCCTCAAAAGTGTAGTTACCTACATGACCCGCCCTGCACAGTGTGTCGGTGTAATAAATGTCACGATATTTTCGCAGAAGGACAACACGAGGGTGAATAACGAGATGCATAAAATACTATTAAATACAACAAATTTACATATATTGAGATGCATAAATATTGAAGAATATTGTTTTTTTTAGAACATGATAGACTGTAATAAATTTATTTAATTAAAAAATGCCTGTAAAGGAAATAGTGTTTAATTTCATGTTTACATAATTTTAAAGGTGCAGAAATGAAATTAATGTAATTAGAAAGTATTGTATATATTACCATTGTACTATATGTAAAATTATATAATTAAATAAAAATACTTTTTAAAATTGAACCTAAATATTTAATAGAAAATATATATTTAAAAACTGATGCATGCAGTCAAAGTCACGCATCATTCATGTAGGTTAGTGTGTCCCTTATATGGTAATTTTTTTTAAATTTGCTAATGCAAACCCCCTATTGTTTTTCGAACTACCATGGCTTACTCAGATACGAAATTTCGCCCTTGTACATTACTTTAACCTGTGATATGTGGCTAGATCTTAGCACAAGATTATTTTTAGGTATAATATGAATCTTAAACAAAAATGAACACTACATAAGTATATTAGACACGAAAAAAAATTATGTGGATATTTTAGTTTTAAAGTCTGCTTTTGCAGTCAAGATACAGTTTTCTGTGTTCTTGAACACAGCGTAAAAAGTACTGCTTCTGTTCTTCCTTAGCTGTGATTTTTCCATGAAATTCTTGCTTAAGTTTGACAGCTTTTTCAGCTATATCATTGACTGCCTTCAGAGAAAAAACTTTTCGCTTCCGCAAAAGCAATGTCGGGGCTGTTAGTAACTTCAAACACACTTTTTAGGACTAGTTCATAAATATGATGGCGACAAGCGAACAGTAACAGCTCTCTTTCAAGCTTTTGTTCTAACAGAACATAAGCGCCATTTAAGCAACCAGATGCTGTGGTGTCAGAGCACATTATTTGCACCTGGTCATCGAAGTTCCAATAGAATCTAACAGAGGGCGCAGACAGCGCAACCTATACTTTTAAAACAAAAACAAATGTGGCAGCCGCCTGGTGGCGATATCGATTATTAATACACTAGCACCACCTAGGTGTTGAAAACATATGAAAACAAAGATGGCAGTATCCAGCAATGTATAAACAAATGACAGACGAAAAAACCAATATGACGACCTCCTGAAATGTATAAACAAATGACAAACGATAAATTAAGAATGTGTCCTCCAGCAATGCATAAACAAATTACAAAGGAAAAAAAACTAATATGGCTGCACACGATGGAATGAGAATTGGTGAGGGGTGGTGGCAGTGAGGGGACCTCCGGAAATTTAAGTTTTTTAAAATAATTTTTTTAACAATAATTTTTTATGGTACATTTTTAATAACAAAATTTAATACTACATTTTAAAATAAATTTTGTATAGGTTTTAAAAATTTTTGTGGAATTTTTTTCGGAATTTTTGGACTTTCAAGGTTTAAGGTCGTCGGTGTCAAGGTCAAAGGCCAAGGTCAAGAACACTCGGATCCAACATGGCAGACAATATGGTTGCCAAGGGATCTGAATGACAAGAGCACGAACAGCTCTGATGCTCTGAGCCCCCAGCTCCTTGCACCAAACTTCTCTATTTTCCTCTACTAACATATTTCGGGTACTCTCTGTAGCAATTTTCTTTAACAGAGAAAAAACGGAGGAGATACAATACAGCAAAATTTGGGAAGATTAAAGAAAAATTTTCTACTTTTAGGAAAATGAAACACCAAATAAAACTAAAGTTAAGCCTCCAAGTGAACCAAATCAACTTCCAATTACCACCTTCCAACAAGCCGCGTCAACATATTGTCAGATTAAAATAAACATATCAGAAATCGGGCCTGTCAACCTTCCTCACACCATCGCTAATATGTGCTTTCACAGGATGGTGTCGGTTTTGTGTACTTAGTGCAATAACGGAACGAGAATGTACGCCTTCTTAAAAAGTTTCTGTCTCCGAAACACGCGATTCTCGCTATGTAAAAATTACTCCTAAGAATGCATGTCTGTGACATACGCCTATTTAAAATTAGGTTTAAAGAAACAGGAATAGATATTTATAACCAAGTGACGTAAACTATCTCATAGTACTGGTATATGTTCAATATGTTTAATGCAGTGACATTTTTCGAATGAAAAAAAGTAGAAAAGTGGTAATTTTAAGGTTTACAAAAGCCATTTTATCATTTAGTATACAGCATTCATCTTAAGAGAGTGCTATAAAGTTCAGTTGCTTCAATATTGTTGAAGTTCGTTTTAAGCTACATATTTTAAGTGATTTTCACATCCCTAGTAACTATCCAATCTCTCAGAACGAGAAATGAATTCAATTACAGCTTTTTGGAAATTGTTTGAGTAACCTCGGATGACACAGAAAACTTTTATTTCGCTATTCTTAATTTTCATACCAAAAAAATTTAGGGTGCAAACATTTACCAACTAATAACAAAGGATCTACGGTTAATTCAATCTTTGGCCTCCCAACTCTGGGGTCCCCAGTTCGATTTTCAACGCCTGTGGGAATTTTTTGGAACCGAAAGAAGGTGTAGTCCTCATGCAGAGAGTGTGACGGACACTGCCGTGGCGTGAGGATTTTCTCGGGGCTTTCCCGTTTCTTGTCCCGTCTTCACTCCTTTGTTTCTACAACCAATCTCATCTCAACTCATCCATTCTTCGGGCTGGCCGGAGCCATCAGTCCTTCGGCAGTCGCTTCTAATCCATATGTGACCTGCCTCAGGCGGGAACCACATGTAGATTTTTATGTCCATTTCTGCCAATACAATTTAATTTTAGGGTCATTTCTGAAAGAAAACGATTTTTCATGTCAACAAAATTTTATACTTCCCAAAGACTTCCTAAAATGCTAATGTGAAGTTCTGAAGTCTAACGAAAATATATAAAAGTGCAGATGATAAAAACAGTTGGATGGAGGGCGATTGGGGAGGGGGAGTGGGTAAAAGTCAGTCAAAAACGAATGTAAAACTTTAAATTCATTAGGAAAACCCATCACTCAAATAGAGCTTTCAGTTATGGAAATAAAATGTTCTGTCAAAAGTAAGAAAACCTGGACAAGACGATTGCAAAAATTTATGCAAGAAATACCTATGTGAATCATTGCGGTGTAGTACAAAAACTAAACTGAAATTGTCGCAGAATAAAATTGTAAAGGGTAGGTGGATACATGGGACTACACGTAAATCACGCATTTATTGCGAGCGTGTTAAATCTGAGGATTTGATAAGAAAACAAAAACTAACTAAACCAGAAACGGAACCTAATGCCCCCAATACGATACTAAAATGTTAAGAATGCTAAATATTTTTTGTTAGTTTTGTAATACCAACTACATATATGGCATAATCATTTAATTTGCGCATAGAACCCGTTTATATCTGAATTATTATTATTCTGCACTGCTCAGCAAATATCAATTGTTTTTTTAAGTGAATGCGTGAAATAATATTTTCTCTTTACTGTAACTGTCGGGTACGACTTCATTTAATATTTATTAACGTTATTTCGTTGCTAAACGAAACTATGCTGATTATTGGTGTGTGTGTATACACTGGAGAGCCAAAAAAACCGGTACAGGCGTGCGTATGAAAATAACAGACGTATGGAACCAATCAGAGTAACGCGGTGCGGTCGGCAGCGCCTATATAAGACAACAAGTGTCTGGCAAAGTTGCTAGATCGTACACTGCTGCTACAATGGCAGGTTATCAAGATTTAAGTGAGTTTGAACGTGGTGTTATAGTAGGCGCACGAGAGATGGGACATAGCATCCCCGAGGTAGCCATAAAATTTGGATTTTCGCGTACGACCATTTCACGAGTGTACCGTGAATATCGGGAATCGGTAAAACATTAAATCTTCGACATCGCTGTGGCCGGAAAAATATCGTGAACGAACGGGACAAACGACGACTGACGAGAATCATTAAACGTGACAGACGTGCAACCCTTTCTCAAATTGGCGCAGATTTCAATGCTGGGGCATCAACAAGTGCCAGCGTGCGAACTATTCAACGGACCATCATTGATATGGGCTTTCGGAGCCGAAGGCCCACTCGTGTACCGTTGTTGACTGCACGACACAAAGCTTTACGCCTCGCCTGGGCCCGCCAACACCGCCATTGGACTGTTGATGACTGGAAACACGTTGCCTGGTCTGACGAGTCTCGTTTCCAATTGTATCGGGCGGATGGACGTGTACGGGTATGGAGACATCCTCATGAATCCATGGACCCTACATGTCAACAGGGGACTGTTCAAGCTGGTGGAGGCTCTGTCATGGTATGGGGCGTGTGCAGTTGGCGTGAAATGGGACCCCTGATACGTCTAGATACGACTCTGACAGGTGACAGATACGTAAGCATCCTGTCCGATCACCTGCACCCATTCATGTCCATTGTGCATTCCGACGGACGTGGACAATTCCAGCAGGACAATGCGACACCCCACACGTCGAGAGTTGCTACCGAGTGGCTCCAGGAACACTCTTCTGACTTTAGACACTTCCATTGGCCACCTAAATCACCAGACATGAACATTATTGAGCATATCTGGGATGCCTTGCAACGTGCTGTTCAGAAGAGATCTCCACCGCCTCGCACTCCTATGGATTTGTGGACTGCCCTGCAGGATTCATGGTGTGAATTGCCTCCTGCATACCTTCAGACATTAGTCGAGTCCATGCCACGTCGTCTTGCGGCACTTCTGCGTGCTCGCGGGTGTCCTACACGATATTAGGCAGGTGTACCAGTTTTTTTTGGCTCTTCAGTGTGTGTGTATATACACATAAACACACACATATATATTCGTATTCACGCATTGCGTTATGCTTATATNGCTCTTCAGTGTGTGTGTATATACACATAAACACACACATATATATTCGTATTCACGCATTGCGTTATGCTTATATACCTATTGGCTGAAAATTTTTATGCCCGAGGTACGTAAGATAGCAAAACGCTAACACAAAGTTGATAATTCAACGGGCGTCGAGTACAAATAAGTGTGTGTAAAGGGGGGCGGTCACTTCTCTACTTTTCAGCCAGGAGGGGCGTCACTCCGCTGGGTTGATAAACAGGGGGTGGTCACTAGTTCAGTTTGTAACAAGTATGATAACTTAATGTAAACTGACTGCCTCATTCTCTTTAAAAAAAATGTATTTTTATGACTTAACCAAAAACAGCAATATTTCAGAAGAAATTATTCTATATGAATATGCAAAACCCTGGCGTAAATGAAACAAGCGTTACATACGTGCATTACCACATGCACACAAAAACACAAAACCTACAGCACGACAGAGGGGGGAGAGAGTGAGAGAAATACAGTGTGAGAGAGAGAAAGAGAGAGAAAGTTTCCCCCAGTTTGGAATAAAAAAGTCAGCGCTATGTGTTGATATGTTGCTCTAACCGAACGTCTGTGGAAGACAAACAATAGTGATTTCTATCAGCACTGCATAGGAGAAAATCTAGACTTTCTTTGGGTGATATTGGCGGGAGGAGGGGAGAAGGTAGTTGTGTCATTTTCCCATTGTGCAGTTGCAAGTCTAGACATTCGATTCATGGCATTTGAGGGGGAGAGAGTTCTGTCTTATCATAATTTTAGGAAATTATATTAAATTAATTAAATAAAATCAGTATTTTAAACAATTCTGATATTAATTCATTTCACTTTTTAAAACATTCACCGGACAGTTTCATGCGATGTGTGATTCTTTGAGGGGAAGGGGGATATTTACCCGGTGACCCCGCACCCCTCTTTAGACACCTGGATCATCCCCTGCGCCAACGAGTGTCACATAGGCCAATTCGATTTAAGAATGACATCAGAAATGCACTGCACCGCCGACTATCATCCAATGTAGCATCTCACATCCAAGCGTACGTATTGTATACCAGAACAAATGCCACACAAATATAGCATTAAGTTTTCCGTTCAAACAACTAACAATTGTTACCTATTATTTTAATAAGCGGTTGTCAACTCTGTAATGTTTGCGGTGCGGACGTGACACAAATAGCAAATCGCGGAAAAGGTAGGTACGGAAAATTGAAGTCACGCATATATAATGAGCGAATAAAAGGCAGTGTTTTGTTACAGTGTCAGCGAACAGTACACAGGAAGGTCACGCTCTCTAAACAACATTGTTGCCTGTATTATGTTCGGCTCACTGAACCCAGGAGCATTTCGTGCATGTGCCTCTCGGCTTCCTGTTCGTGTGGCCGCTGAGTGTATACCTTCATAAATAGTGAGCCGCTGTTCTTTCCCAACGGTTATTTGGTCCACATCGATTGCGACGCAAGAGTAATCTGCAAGCTTTCGTTTCAGGTGGGTATTTTACTGATTTAGAAACACTTTATCACAAACTTTCTTTAAAGTTTGAATTCCATATACTGCGTAACGTTGGGTTGTTGTGGTCTGTGACGTGAAATACCAATGGGAAATGTTCAACCTAATGACACAGACATGTTCGTCATTTCGCAAGTGTCTCACTCAGCCGTAGATAACTAGGAGACTACTTTCAGACAGGACGGGATTTCGGCGTAGGCAACCTAGGCTGTTACTTAGGCCAGCAGCTTCTATAGGGGTGGTGCGGGTTGGGTGGAGTTTTACAAAAATAACTTGCCAATTAAGTACGCTGTAAAGTATTCAAGGCCTGTTTATATTTAACGTCAGCGCCTTCCTGAAGTCACCAGTAATATGATTTTTTTAGTGTCATTTTATTTGTTTGCGAATTTATTAAAACCTTTTTGCTTCGATGAATATTTCTCAAACACTTTTTATATACTAATTGTTACGTAATGTTGTTCAGAAGGCTATGTAACAACGTTGTTATGACTGTTGTGAGGTGTGCGGCTCTAGCGATATAAATCGGAAAAGTTCTGAATGTTAATTTTGGCAGCGGTGCCTGCAATGATCCGGGGNCGTAACGTTGGGTTGTTGTGGTCTGTGACGTGAAATACCAATGGGAAATGTTCAACCTAATGACACAGACATGTTTGTCATTTCGCAAGTGTCTCACTCAGCCGTAGATAACTAGGAGACTACTTTCAGACAGGGCGGTATTTCGGCGTAGGCAACCTAGGCTGTTACTTAGGCCAGCAGCTTCTACAGGGGTGGTGCGGGTTGGGTGGAGTTTTACAAAAATAACTTGCCAATTAAGTACGCTGTAAAGTATTCAAGCCCTGTTTATATTTAACGTCAGCGCCTTCCTGAAGTCACCAGTAATATGATTTTTTTAGTGTCATTTTATTTGTTTGCGAATTTATTAAAACCTTTTTGCCTCGACGAATATTTCTTAAACACTTTTTTATATATTAATTGTTACGTAATGTTGTTCAGAGGGCTGTGTAACGACGTTGTTATGACTGATGTGAGGTGTGCGGCTCTAGCGATATAAATCGGAAAAGTTCTGAATGTTAATTTTGGCAGCGGTGCCTACAATGATCCGGGGTGGGATTTGAAAGTTCGACGCAAATTAGCCACGTGTGCTCAAACTACTACTGTACACTCCCTGTTTTCCGGGAAAACGGCTGGTGCCACCCCAATTCTACCACACCCATGTCTAGGGAGGTTCCCGTCGGTCATGCACGGTTAATGTGAACGTGTGGCGTCCATTGTTTCGAGTTGTGCGGATCTTGTGAGCATACATATTTTTACGACAGAGTTTTCCAGGAAAGTTAAAGGTGCAGGTTTTTTGCAAGAATGTAAATGTAATCATGCCTAAATAACAGAAACTTTTTAAGTACAGATGTATAGAATTAATTTGCAATGTAATAGTAAGACTGGAAAAGTGGTCGGAATATTGCAAGACAAGCGTGTCTACAAAACTAAAAATAATTTAAACGTAAAATACAAAAATATGGAGTTTAAGTACGGCGATGGTGATATCTGGAAGCCTTATGTCCAGAATACAGCGTTAGAAGAAGGAAATACATTGGAAGAAAAATCGGAAAGGTATATAATTAATAGCATCATCAATCAGTACTCGGCTGCATAAATTACTATCTAATATTTCTCAGATTTTACTGAGGGGCCACGTTGGTGTAGTGGCTAGAGAGAAGGCAATCTGGCTCCAATCACCGGTGGGGCCACTCCCGAATTTTCACATGTGAGAATAGTGCTTGATGATGCCGCTGGTTGGCGGGTTTTCTCGGAGATCTCACGTTTCCCCCCGCCTTTGCATCATGGATTCTGGGGCTGCTCCGTATCCACCTCATTTTATCATCATCTGCTCTTCAGATGATGATGTCAAGAGTTGCCCGAACCTCTCTCAGGCGTTGCTTAAATGCTCTACTTAATAAATAATATTTATTTTTGTCTTTATTGTTGCAACCCTGGAATAATTTGAGTCTTGCATGTACTTAACGAAAGATCTAAAATCAGCTAAGCAGTTCAAAGTTGTGCCTTCCTTAAACCGCTCTGTCTGAAGATGTGTTTGGGATTTTTACAAGTGCATAGGTCGCTTTTCTAAATTCATTGTTCGTCACCTTCATGACAATAGTAGTTGGTTATGTAGTAGCTGGTTGATGTTATTTTTGTTCTTACCCAACACCATCTCAAGCCGGAATGTGTGTCACTTCATGCCCCCACCCCCTTTCAAAACCCTGACTGACGTGGCCCTACTTCATCCCTTTTACTCTTTCTTGNCTTTCTGGCCACATATATTACCTTTAGGTACACTCATAAATTCATAACATCTGGCATATCATTATTACGTAATTAGCGCAGCATTATTTTATATCATAAATATATGCTCGTCGTTTCAGAGTCATTAGGTAATGCATACATAAAAATTGGCAACTAAACCCGAAGGCATTTGTAAAATGTAACAGCGCTATAATAAGAGATGTTTAGTAATTTCACTGCTCACTATAAAAATATTGTTTGTGAATAAACATTATCGTAANTTTCTGGCCACATATATTACCTTTAGGTACACTCATAAATTCATAACATCTGGCATATCATTATTACGTAATTAGTGCAGCATTATTTTTATATCATAAATATAAGCTCGTCGTTTCAGAGTCATTAGGTAATGCATACATAAAAATTGGCAACTAAACCCGAAGGCATTTTTAAAATGTAAAAGCGCTATAATAAGAGATGTTTAGTAATTTCACTGCTCACTATAAAAATATTGTTTGTGAATAAACATTATCGTAANAGCGCTATAATAAGAGATGTTTAGTAATTTCACTGCTCACTATAAAAATATTGTTTGTGAATAAACATTATCGTAAACGATTAAACAAGTAAATCAATGTAGAATGATTGCGGAGGGGAGTGAAGATTCCTTGCGTCATACTGTCAAGGGGGTAGGCACCCCTGATTTTGGCGTTGTAGAAGTTAACACATTTTAAAGATTATTTTTAGAGGCTATTGCCATCTTGGTTTGGGGATGTAAATAGGAAGACGATGTGCTTTCCCTCGGCCGGGCTTAAATTTTAATAAATTTCGAGTCGCGAATGTTAAATATATGTTAAACCAGAGAGAAAGACGCGCAGTCGCCGCTACAAGCTCAACAAAGTTTGCTCGGAAAAAGCGGCAGGAACGAATATCCATTATACACACCCCAAAGAAAGTTTTGCACCGCTGGGATTTCTTATTCACTAGGTTGCTAACGGCTCAGGAGAAAATATGGTATGAAAATGCACACTGTATTTACAGAATACTACGCCAGACTTGAGGTATGTGCAATCATTTACAGGTGGAGCAAAACACTTTTGTTTTGCGCTTCATAGACACGTACGTTCATAGGTGCTTGGGACTGCAACAGCGCCGAACAACCCCACGCATTATCTTGCGCTGTTTTTAAACGCATTAAGCATATTTTGAGTCTATTAGGATGCTGGTAGACGATTCTGATTTATTTATAATATTAATTGCTAGTGTCGCTTACCAGTACAATCAATTCTAACGAATCCTTCGCTATTTCTACAAAGTACCTTCTAATTTTCCCGAATTAACTGTTCACTATCAGCCGAAGTATTTCTTTAGATATTTGTGCCTCGATTACCGAATTTTTTGAGTAAACGTAAACAAAATTTGCTTTACTGCTTTTTTTTTNTCTTTAGATATTTGTGCCTCGATTACCGAATTTTTTGAGTAAACGTAAACAAAATTTGCTTTACTGCTTTTTTTTTAGTTAGCATTGTTTAGTGTTTGTGTGTTTTACAGGGTATTGTGAATTCAGTACTCTACATGTTAACANTTTTTTTTTAGTTAGCATTGTTTAGTGTTTGTGTGTTTTACAGGGTATTGTGAATTCAGTACTCTACATGTTAACAACACTCCGCTTCGCATAGAAGAAAGTGCGGCGTAAACTACCGTAAAGTAATATGTCATGCATGTATGCATGTATGAAAATGGTTCTGTTTGTTCTTGGAATGCAACCTTTATTTCGTTATAAACTTTTACACATTTTATTATTATGGAAAATATATTGTGCGCAGGGGTTGGACGAGGTGTGGCAAAAACATTGCCTAGGGTGGCCGTGTAAATCAGACCGTCCTTTAACACCACACATTTTCTGTTTCGAATACTAGGTAAGCTATTATGGAGGTAAGTGCCATAAATTTATATTTAGATTTGCTTTCTGGCCTCGGCTTCGCTCGCGGGTACTACACGAAGCAGCTACTAATTTACTTTAACGAAGGACGTCTTTGTACACCCCATTAGTTGTTCTGCCCTCAGGATTATAATGTTGCTAGGCGAGCTTACTCTGGAGCAGGCCACGTAGAGCTGCCAATGTGAGAAATCCCTCCCTGCCATCTTTAACAACCTTTATCGTCACCTTAAGTCATAGTAAAACAGACCTTCAGGGGGAATAGTAATATCTTACATTCTCAAGGGTACTCGGTTGGAATAAGTGGTATGCGCGTTATAAAAACTTATTTCGCCCGTACACATCAGAATTACTGTGGCCGTAATTACATCTTTATACACAGCCTTCACTTGGAGCCTAGTGCTATTGCAGTGTACTGGCAGGTTAAGTTTTCGCAGTGACGTTTATGTAGCCCCAACTTTGAGGAGTGTAAATACTGTTGATGAATGGGACAGGGTAATGGACTGCATCATCTATAGTTACAACTGTGTCCACAGAATTGCACTCGATTTCTACCCCCATCGAACATATTAAGCAAACTGTGCTAATGATTTATCATACTTTTTACGTTGCTCATTCGTTTTAACATCATCTTCTATGTCAAATTTTTTTAAAACGATATATTGAATCAAATTAAAACTATAGACTAACGATTGAGTAAACAGGTTTTTGTCTTCTGAGTATTTCTGGAATTAACCCTACTGTAACAAAAGCTCTTATTGAAAACCAAGATTAAACAAACGTCATCGCCACTGTTAACAACAAGCGATTTTGACCGTTTTCTAGGCGATTTGCAAATGTTTCGTTCTGACAGTTCTGTATGCAGTAAATAAATACATACTACAACTAAGANCGTTTTCTAGGCGATTTGCAAATGTTTCGTTCTGACAGTTCTGTATGCAGTAAATAAATACATACTACAACTAAGACTGGTTACTATACAGCTTGCTTGTTCACTATATCCCAATTCACAATCCATCCCTAATGACATACTACATTTTTTACCTCTGTATAAAATATGATTTAAAGACGTATATAAAACCTCAAATGGAAAAAAAAAAGTACATACCGCAATGCATCACTAACCGCACAACTTATGAAAATTTGATGTTTAGTTATTGATACTGCTCAGTTCTGATAACTTTGTCTTCAATGGCAAAGGAAATNCAACTTATGAAAATTTGATGTTTAGTTATTGATACTGCTCAGTTCTGATAACTTTGTCTTCAATGGCAAAGGAAATGATTTTTTTTTGTTTTACAGTAAGAGGCAGATTTCCTTTGTATTCATTTTTAATCGTATAAGGTTCTATAAAATATGCTAGTTTGTAAGTTATGGACATGAAAACGATGCCTTGTAAGTAATATACAGGATGAGTCGTTAATGTATGCTAACCCGGTTTGAGCAGAATCCTTAAGGGAAATAAACAGGGAAACATATATACGACATAGGGCCGGCCTACAGTGATTTCTGAGGGTGGTGGATGCCCTGGAACGTTGCGACTGGAAATGTGTTATGCAGCAATAAATTGGAAACCACTAGCAATTACGCAACAAAAATTGGTATACAGGCAAACGTTTACCATACAGGTTATCACACTAAATGGTGTTACGGAGAATGCACCCCTTCCTACATTAAATAGGAGTTGGCACACTCCAATTTCTTAGAACTTTGTAACCCTGTGCTTGATGCAATTTGAAATGTCAGCTTAGTAATCGGCATGCAAAAAGCAATAAAAAGTCGCTTTGGTAGTATCCGCTAATCCCTACCGTTTCCTGAGAAATCAAAAGTTTAGTTGGGAAGCAGACAAAGGGTTGCCTGGGCGGTAGGCAGCCTGTAAAACAGTTGCGCTTGATGTGTGAACTGATACCCTGGCTAATGTCCCTGTCCTGAGGCAACAGGTTTATAAGATTGTGCTCGGCTGAGAAGTTACTGCGGGCAAGTGCCCCATTGCATTGTTTCTTGTTATCATACCAAGTGGCGACGAGGTTTCCTGCCTGCTCGCATTGCGTTGGTAGTTTACGCAGTAGACAGTTCTTCACAACCTGTGTGATGGAGTGGAGTAATGAAGAACTGACAGACATACCTCTCACATATGGTGAAATGATGTGTCATGCGTTCTCGATACTGCGAAAAGTTTCCAGCTCGACATTTACCACATGCACTTGCATTCACTTCAGTTCATTGGCGTTTGCGTGAAACAGGAACAGTATGTGCAAGCTACCACGGCGTTGACCAACTACGGTTAGACATCGAGCACGATGTATTGGACTATGTTGATGCAAATCGACGTGGCAATACTTGAAGAATCGCTACTGTACTGAACGTATCACAGTCTACAGTATGTCCCATTTAACGGCGAGAAAAATTGCACGCATCTCATTACCGGTCAGAGCAGGCACTTCCTACTCCTGACCAACCTGTCCGCTTACAGTATTGTGAGTAGTTACAAGACGAAATTAGGCGAGCTATGGGCCACACATATTAACTGCATGGCTGTCTGGAGCTTCCTATCGGCACTTATTGGACGGCGACTTGCCACAACTACTTGAAGATGTACCACTGAATCTACGAGACGTCGTGTGGAACATGCACGATGGTGCACCACTACACTTTAATCGCACATCAAGGCAGTTCGAGGTGGGCCAGTGGGTAGGCCACCTATATCACCGGACCTAAACCCAGTTGACTTCTACTTGTGAGGTCACTTGAAGGCCCAGGTGTATGCAACTGACGTGGACAATGTGGAGGACTTCTGACAACGTTATCCAGATGCTTGCTGTACCGTACAGGCTAATCCCGGTATGTGGCAGTTTGTGCGTCAGTCATATGAGTGTTGCGTTCGTGCATATGTGGAGATGGGTGGCTCACACTTCGAGCATATGCTGTAAACATGTAAACTCTTCGCATTCCATATAGAGTACTAATACATTAAACCGGTGTAATTTTTTGTTAGACCATCGCACACTACCACCATTTACTAACGGGTCATTTAAGTACAAAAATATGAATCAGGTTGTCAGTTGGTATCTCTTGCCCCACAGTGAGTGAAACAGACTGCCTACTTCCAAGGCATCCACTAATCTGTCGTCCAACTAAATATGTAATTTCTCAGGAAACGGTAGGGATTAATAGATACTACCAAGGTGATTTTTTTTTATATTTTTTTTGCATGCTAATTTGCCATGCCAAATTGCTTCAAGCGCGGGGTTACAAAGTTCAAGGCAATTGGAAGGTGCCACCCTCTATTTAATGTATGAAGGCGTGTAGTCTCTGTAACGCCGTTTTGTGTGGTAAACTGCCTTGTAGACGTTTGCCTGTATTTCCCTTTTCGTTTCTTAATCGCGAGTGGTTTCCAATTTATCGTCGTATAACACATTTCCACTCACAACGTTCCAGGGCATCCACCACCCTCAGAAATCACTTCAGGCCCTATGTCGTATACATGTTTCTCTATTTATTTGTCCTAAGGTTTCCGCTCACGCCAGGTTAGCATACATTAATTACTCATCCTGTATAATCTTAAACCACACTTTACATCTTTTCACATTTTTAGGGGTTTTAATGTCTAAAAATACGCAAATTCGTTTCTAGGCATTTATCTAGCCAACATTTGGAAAAAAGGAGCATAGCAATATTATCTCGGGTTAATGAGCTACTGAAGAATTCCACGAAAATACTTTTTAACAGTTTTCATTTTATTAGGTACGCAATTTCGAAAAATGCTGAAATTAATTTTTAGTTATTTATGTAGCTAACCTATCTAAGCAAGGGGCATATCAGTATAGTATGGGGTTGATGAGCTATTGAGGAGTACTCAGAAATACATTTTACACACTTTCCATCTCTTAGGTGTCAAATGTCGAAAATCTCGAAATTAAATTTGAGAAATTTATATATCCTTCTTTCAAAGCAAAGTTCATAGCGATTTTTTGAGGTTTTAATGAGTTATTGAAGAGTCTTTCAGAAATAAATTTTACTCAGTTTTTCTCACTTATGGGTTGAATTTGAAAAAATCCTAAAATAAGTTTTTCGGCATTTGTATAAGTAGCACTTCTAAANTTTTCTCACTTATGGGTTGAATTTGAAAAAATCCTAAAATAAGTTTTTCGGCATTTGTATAAGTAGCACTTCTAAGCAAAGAAAATAACGATATCTTATCTCGTCAATGCGCTATTGATGAGTCTTCGAAAACACGTCTTACTCCTTTTTACCACTCGAGGGGTGGAATTAAAAAAATCCTAAATATTTTTAGGTATTTATACAGGCAACATTTTAAAGCAAAGATCATAACGATATCTTATCGGGTTAATAAGCTATTGGGAAGTCTTGTAAAACATATTTTACCCTTTTTCACCCTCTTAGAAGTTTAATTTTAAAAATTCTCAAATGTGTTTTTAGGCATTTACATAGCTACATTTTTTTAAGTAGAGTTCATAATGATATCTTAAGGGGTTAATTGACCATTGAGGAGTCCTCAAAAACATATTTTACCCCTTTTCACCCCTTAGGGGCTGATTTGAAAAAAATATGAAATTAATTTTTTTGGTATGTGTATAAGTTACCTTTTACAGTTAAGAGCACTGAGATATCTCATCGGGTTGATGTGCTATTNAATTTTTTTGGTATGTGTATAAGTTACCTTTTACAGTTAAGAGCACTGAGATATCTCATCGGGTTGATGTGCTATTGAGGAGTCCTCGAAAAAATGTTTTACTACTTTTAATCCTATTAGGAGTCGAATCCCGAAATATTTCTTCTTGGTGGTTGCCTACGTCGTAAGGGGAAGCTATCCCTAAATTTTTATTCTTTTACGTCCAGTGATTTTGGCTGTGGGTTGATGAGTGTTTGAGCGAGTCAGTCAGTCAGCCATAACTTAATTTTTTACACAGTGATTACTTCAGCTTGTAATCCGCATCTTGATTAGCCTACTCGCACAAAGTAAGACCGTTATTACAAAACTGCTAAATAACTTGAAAATGGTTTACACCCACTCAGCGGCGAGCTAGACAATGAAATCTACATCCCATATTACTGATCTAAAAATTATGATAGTAGTAGCCTATACCTATTGCGCGAATTTAATTTTTTTATGGAGGGGGTGGGGGTGGGGTTTTTTTTCTTCAAACTCTGAACTTTCGGAGATTCGGTATAAATGCTGATATGATAACCATTTAAAGCCAAAATAATACCCACCCTTTTTCAATGATTTAATGTTTTATAAGTCATAAATGACGATGCCTCAAGTATTGTAAGTAGTGGGATTAAGGGGCTTTTGGCAGAGGGTTCAGGGATAGGATCCAGGNAGTATTGTAAGTAGTGGGATTAAGGGGCTTTTGGCAGAGGGTTCAGGGATAGGATCCAGGATCCATCTGCCATCTTGGTAGGCACGGCCTGAAACGGCCATGTTATCGACAAAATTGCCTGTTTCACTACAAAACCTCTTCCGAAATTGATTATTTTGACAAAAATTTCTCTCCACCTCTAAAATTTATAAAAAAATTGTGAAAAAAGTGCTTGCTCCTCAGTGTGGCTGACTGTCTCCTCAATGTGGCTGAGCTATCCCGAAAATCAGCCACATTGAGGAATCTAAGGTATCAATAAAATAAAATAAATAATTTTTTTTTAAATTTAAATACATTTTTATAATTAAAAATTTTACATGCACAAGTATTGAGTGTTGTATATCACCGGACTTGTCTTTTCAAGGTACATACAATCGTGATATAATGATTATGTAAGCCCCTCACAAATCATCACCACCCCTCACCGACCAACATCCCATTCCCCCTCACATCCTCTCACCCCTCATCAACCTCTACACTCCCAATCCTCACCACACCTTGGCCCCCTCACCGTCCCGTACCATCCCGGCACCAACCTCACCACCCCTCACCGTCCTCACCCATCCTTGGCCAACAAGATTCTAAAAACCGAGGATCATGCAATCAGTATTGGGTCGAGTGGGACGGCGGGTTAGTATTAAATCGATCATAGCACATTTCTCATACTAATATTTTTTTTGTGTATTATGCATACTTTATATATTTTTTCATTATATTATAACCATTGTATTTTGGTTTAATGCATACNTTTTTTTTGTGTATTATGCATACTTTATATATTTTTTCATTATATTATAACCATTGTATTTTGGTTTAATGCATACCCTCAATCACCTCAAAAACTATTCCGAATATAATATTTTGTTTACAAAATCCACAGTAAATGTATGATTGTTTGCATTTTAAGTATACGTAAAGGTAAGCTATGTATCGTAGAGTTCACTTTTTTTTTCAGTTGGGTCTCTATCTTAAATCATAGTATGCCCTTATTTTCGCAAGTCAAGTTGTAAGCAAGCGAATATTTATAAGCATGTACGTTTATAATTTGTGATTTTTTAGGGCCAGGCTCGTGAAATTTAGTTTGCATAGTGATTAGCTAAATTCAAAATAATTTTTGCATCATAGTGCTTGATTATCACAATTTATAACAAGGAAAAAAAATTATGTTTAAAATATTGAAATAATTTCTTGATATTTCAAATTTATTTAAATTTATTATTACAACATTGTTTATTTCCATCTGCGTAAAGTCTGCATCCGCATAAACATCACCTTCACTTCTAATTCGTTAAACATGAAACCAACTATTCTGGCGATTTTTATTTAGTCTCATGGTCGGCAATGGACACAGTCCAATCACACCATCAAAATATCACACAATGATGTTGAAACTTATAGTTATATGTTGGTTGGGGTGCTTATTAATGATTGTGAAGCCGTGGGCCCTCGTCTCACCAGCGATGAAGTGCGTATGGTGTGTGTGTGGCATTTTTTGGTGCAATATAGAATAAGTTGATAGATGAGACGTTTCCCATACAGTCTCCCAGAACTTTAATAGAGGAAGTTAGTAGGGAATAACAAGTCCGTTGTGTCTGTAGCATAACTGTAACTTATTAAATATCTGCATCTGATGATGTTGAAGCCGAACTGAAAAGATATTTTGTTAATATGTGGTCTGTCGAAGAAATTGTCATAGTGGTAGGTCTAAAATATTTTCAAATTTTGTGGTTATTCATGCCTGAAGCGAAGCAAGTGGCAAATACTTTCAACACTATCTTATATCAATGGTTTCAATAGATGTTTGCGATAAACTTGGACCTCTCTTGTGAAACTACTCATAAAATTATAATTGAATATTTGTAGTATAAAAAGTAGGTTTGGGCATCATGTGTTCATGCTCTCTCATTCCAGTTGGATGTCGGCCATGTTGAGCATGCTGTCAGTCATGCTGGGCATCCGTTACCTTGATCGTTACTTAAAGAGCCGGCCGTTTGCTTTAAAGGCATTGGGTATGCCAAACTGGAAGTCTGTAATTAAGATCAGATCTTTTTTAAAATTCAGCAATCTGTCTGCATGTAAAACATAGTTGATGTACACATTTGCTGACTAGATGTTAAAATTTATNATGTACACATTTGCTGACTAGATGTTAAAATTTATAATATAATTTAATACTTACTAATTAAATATTACTGGAATCAATATTTTTTTAATACGAGGTTAAACATATTAAATAGAATTTGAAGTAACCCATTTGTATCTCTTCTCTCTTAAATACAACATTTCATTAAATTATTTTCAAATTTTCTTTACATATAAATAACAAAATTATTTTCACGCACAGTTGCAAGCACGAAATAAAACTTGTGATTAATTTTTTTTTATTCAGCAAAGTTTGTCTACTACCGTACAGAGTGGTAAAATATGGTTCTGGGGTCACCGAAGACAAGGGCATACGGCACAGGAGTCAGGAGTCATTCGCCATTTTGTATGACGTCATGAGGGCCATATTGGAAGACATTTGACCTTCAGATGGCCGCTTCGTTCGATTGCCGTCTGCTAGGTGGCACCTGTGTCTATATATATTATTTTCCATCCTAAATTTAAGGACAAAGTACCATTTGCCATAAATGAGACTTTTGCCTCTATCGTTGCATTTATTTTAATGTAACTTCAAAAAATCCTGTATAGAGGGAGAGTTCCGAAGTTTCAGACTCCGTTTTGTCAAAAATGTGCCCTAACCAACTGAGCTGAAGTGTAATCTACCAAGTTTTGAGTTTACAAATGTCGCTATTGGCCCCACCTATGTGGTATATTAGGGGAAATCATATTTTAGGTATACTGACGATATAACTGACCTCTTCTATTTAGAATTTTAATGATGGTAGCCATCTTGGTTAAAAAAAAATCACTTTCGAAATTTTTGTCAGTGTTTTTAAACTCCGGTAGCTGATAACATATATTTAAATATATATACATACATAAATAATAATATTGAAACATATAGTATAACATTTTTTTTCAAAACATTTAAATACATGTTTTTTTTTCATTTACATGTAATGTTTTTACGTGTCGCTGGAGTTGGTGAGCATGAGTGGACAGGCTCATGAGAGCAAGGTAGATATGGCTGGCTTGTACAAAGTAAAAAAAACTGGCACCTTGCAGTTTTATAATAGCAAAATAGTGTCAACCTGAGTCCACACAATGCACAAGTGGGAAGTGCTGTATTACCGGTTTCGCAGGTCCAACCTCGTTTGACCCAACATTTTTTTGTGTATTAAAACAATTTTATATATATTTTTAGAATTTTTAGTTTTTATAGTTTTTAACAAATTTATGGCTCAGGGCAAGTCTACGATCGCGATTATTTTCAAGACTTATGCCGAATACGATGAAACGGTGTAGTAATGTTGTTTACTTGAATTTATTCCACTTGATATTTTAAAAACTTAAAAAGTATAAGTATAGCTAGTGGCATACTATAGAACTCATATTTTTAAGACGAATTTGAATATAACGTTAGGAAATGCGATTATTAGTCTTCTTTCGAAGCCATATTTGACATTATAGTCATAAGTATGCATTTTTTTTCTTTTAAAGTAACTCTGACCTCAAACACGTCGGCTTTGTTTATACTTGTGTCACATCATTGGTGTAAACATCAAGTAGTGTTGTAATCATAGTTTGTATATAAGACTCCAGCATCAGTGTGATGTAACAACACTTGTGAAAAATCAGTGTGATGCAAAGCCTCCACGAGCTGCAATAATAGCTACTGCATACCTTGGCATAGAATCAAACAGGCTCTGGATGTATTCCTGTGGAATCGCTTGTCGTGCTGCTTATATCCGCATCAACAGTTTATTGGTATTGGTTGATGGATGAGTGACCATATCCCAGACATAGGTGACATCGGGCGAACATGCAGGCCAGGAAAGAAGCGTGTGTCTGTCTTGCTTCGAAGACAGCGTGGACATTTCTGGAAACAAATAGCCGGGCGTTGTATTTTTGGAATATGACTCGAGCTGTGTGCTGAAGGANCGTGGACATTTCTGGAAACAAATAGCCGGGCGTTGTATTTTTGGAATATGACTCGAGCTGTGTGCTGAAGGAGGTATACGGCCTCCACAACTTCTCTGTTGCAGCGGTTACAGTTGAATTTGCCCACAATTCGTAGCAGTTGAGATCGCATGTGATACCCTGATGCTCCCCGAACCATCACACATATCGTTCGTACAGTACGATACTGGATAATGTATTCTGGAAGATGGCGCTCACCTCGGTAATGTCTAATGCAATTGCGGCCATCACTGTAATCCAAGATGTAGAAGGACTCGTTAGAAAACAAAAGATATCTCCCACTCTGCAAGCAGAGAGTGTGTTCGTAAGTCCATTTATAGCCTTTGGCATCGACATTTCAGGCTCAAGGAAATCCTCCGCAAAGGAATGTGTGCACGCAGTCGTCTGCAAAGCAGACGCTGCCGAACCGTGAGAACAGACACTGTCAGACCTTCTGTAATGTTTTAAAGTTCTTCTTATACTCGAGACGAAGATGAACGGTCCGTCACCGCCATTCGGATGAACTGTCTTTCATCCCGTGGTGCTACAATTTGTGATGTAGTTCAGGACTTTTCGACTCGTCCTGTTACCTGCAGTACATAACTTCTATAGTCCATTCACGGTTACTTCTGTGACGTATAAATGTCATGGTGGTATTCACTATTATGGCTTTTCCAAGATATGTATTTTGCTACAGTTTTTGTTTCAAGTTATTGATACTCTATGTGACGTTACTATTGGTATACGAATTTAATTTTCAACATTACAGATTATGTATATTAAATTTAATAATATGCTAATTTTCTATGTTTATTATTTAAGTTAATGAGTATCTGCTTTTTAAAGTTTAAAATGTGTTTAAAGGGTTTTATTTATTTTGATACTACCTGACCCAGCGGACTTCGTACCGCCTAACAGTCAATGAATGTCGTGTTAACTTTTAGTTTAGCTTTATTTAGGATTTTATTAACGTAAACTAAAATTAATACTCAAAATTTATTAAGTTCAATAGTTTATTAGGATAATATATATAAAGAAAATAAAAAATCAATAAAAGTACAAAAATCAAGTATTTCAATGGCGTGTCAGCTGTATTTTGCTGCATGGGTTGTACTCGCGTTAATTTTCTTCAGTGAAGCACCTTGTGATATACGACATTTTTCGTTTTGTTATCAGGCACAAGAACAAATAAAGCCCATGGTTTGCCGACGCGTGAACATGCCACGTATAATTGACCATGAGAAAAAACATGCATTTTCTAGATTCAGACCACAAACACTCAAGGATTGGCCTTGAGATTTGTTAATNTAGATTCAGACCACAAACACTCAAGGATTGGCCTCGAGATTTGTTAATGTCATGGCGAATGCAAGACAAATCGGAAATTGAAGTCGTTTAAACTCAAAGGGCATATCGGTTGGGATCATAGGAATCCTCGGAATGAGAACTTCCTCATCTTTGAATTTTCCTTTGAGTATCGTCGCGTGAATCACATTGGTCATCAGTTTTCTTATCACCAAACGCGTTCCATTGCATAGTTTTGGTTGGTTTAGATTTCGAAACATTATTACTACCAAGCCAACCTTCAGTTGTAAATTGTGCGGTGGTAAGCCACGCACATCCAAGGAGTTTAAAAATTCAGTTGGATAGTTGGTGGCTTCGTCTTCGTTTATTACACAGTCAATAGATTTAAATGAATGCAGATTACCAACGATTTGATTCTGAATTACTATATTTAAGTCATCCATATCTTTGTCCTTAGCCACCAAAATTGCTCTCTCACTCAACTATTTGTTATTTTTGTGATTAGCAATGATTTTCGCGAACACTTTCTTGATGAGCTCGGCTTTCGATGAGATTAAATTGCAAAAATTCAGAGGAAATGAAATCAATCCGCTCGATTCGTCGACAGGAACATGGCCATTACCGATAGTCAGCAATTGCTTGGAGAAATCTCCAGCAGATGGATCGTTCAGCAATGCAACTCTCATGTTTGCTGCCAGCTGAAGTTTCTTCACATAGCGCCACAGATTTGATGATTTGAGGCAAGCGTTTATTTCATCGGCAGCAGTCGATCTTGGAATGACTGGCAGTGTTTGGTGGAAGTCGCCAGACAGTGAAATCATTGCGCCTCTAAGACATCTCTAGTCATTGCGCAGATCTTTCTATGTTCGGTCAAGTGCTTCTAATGCGCGTTTGTGCGACATTGTGCATTCGTCCCAGATGATGATTTTAGGTGCTACTAAAACCTTGGCCATTGCGGAGCGTGTCGCAATGTTACATGTCGGTTGTTCAGTAGTTTGAAGGTTTAACGGCAGTTTAAACGCTGAATGAGCCGTACGGCATCCTTCTAACAATGTGGCCGCTATTCCAGAAGAAGCAACTGNTCAGAATAAGCAACTGCTACCGCAATGTCGGATCTCACTCGAACAGTGTCCAAAATCAATTACGTGAGGAATGTCTTCCCAGTTCCACCGGGGGCATCCAGGAAAAATAAGCTACCATTTCCCTCATCAATTGCCTTGATTAATGTATCATACATTCCTTCTGTTGAGGGTTCAACAGGGGCACATTCGTTTGAACTGATTCATCTAATTCATGTCGATCATATTCACGTTCTCGTTCTAATTCTCAATTAAATGCGTCATTCATTCCTCGATCTGGCGCTGGCATTCCTAACCTGACTAACAAACTGCCGCACTATAGGTAACACATGTATTCGATCAAGAGCAAAGCCTGGTTATGAATCTCATCATTCACCTCAAGATCGGGATTTCTTGAACTGATGCGAATTCTATGTAAAATGTCTTCTGACATGTCATCTTTGTATTTGTTCCACAGGTCACGTGGATTCGATGGGAAGCATGTCGAAATGATGATAGCAAATAATGTGCGTATCTGACTTGGAGTTGCAGAAATAATTGCTTCAGCGATTGTCGTGTCCCAATGAGTATCGTTTTCAAGCAAATTGAGCTCTTTACATGCAGCACGAAATGTTGGGCACACGATACCATTAACAGTGCGTAGTGATTCAGATGATGTTGGCCCACGAACATTCACCAGCAACAACCGCAAATAGAAGCATTCATCATTCTTCGGATGAACTGTGCAAATACGACCAAGAGCATAAATAGAACGCACATCTGAATGACCAGGAACCGCATCGCCTTGCTTCCGACGTTGAAATTTCTTCGATGAAGCGTTCCAAGTGTAATAATGTGGCATCTCCGAGTCCAGCCGTTCTCGAGTTATAAATGGTGTAACTAACCCGACTTTGTTTTATATATATAGATGTAATTTTTGTGCAGTTTTCATGGTTGTATTTTATTTAAATTGATGTATGTTTATCATTTTAAGAAAGTGGCAGCACTATTCGTACGCAGTTTTTTTAATGAATATTTTACAATGAATGTTTTACGTGTAGCTGGAAGAAGATTTTTCTTAGATGACTCGGGTGCCAAAATGGTTTTAATGTCATTAGAAGTGTTCGTGGAACAAAATAAGAGGGCCACAGATTATATTTAATTAAAACTCGGCAAATTACAATGATGTATTTTGGCCTACAGAAGACTTGGTACCCAGGACAGGTAGCTACCTCAAGACTCCGAGATGATTCGACGTGTTCCGGCTACAGACCTGATGTTTCTACACATGTATAATGTNGGTAGCTACCTCAAGACTCCGAGATGATTCGACGTGTTCCGGCTACAGACCTGATGTTTCTACACATGTATAATGTTTATTTGATGTTGCCAACAGAGAATTACTGCTAGTTTTGACCTGATTTTGTTAACTATCAAACATGTTATAATTATTCTCTGGTGATCTCTAACAAGCTATTGGAACTTTTCTCCGTCATTTGCCTACACATTCTGTGCCAAGAGTAATCATGTTCTACCAATAAGAAACTGAGATAACAAAATTTTCTTTATTATTTCATTTTAATTCAAGTGTGAGAGAAAACATTTTTTAAAGACACTATAAAGTAAAATTAATTACTACGGAGCCAGTCTGCCATACTCTTAGAATTTTTTTAAAAATTCAGATTGCTAACTTATTTTAAAGCTGCACGTTTTGTCATAATTTTAAACTTGCTGAAATATTTTAAAAGCTGCTCTACATAATTTTGGTCATCATTAAATGTTGCTCCGCCAGATGTGTAGTGTTATTATTTTAGTGGTATTTATTTTTTACATTAAAGTTCGTTTTTAAGCCGGGGCCATAGTACGCACAGTAACAATACACACAAATTTTCCGTTTCAGTAGTAGAGAAACACTTCAAAAAGTTTTACAGTGATGCCAGAAATCGCGAGGCACGTTTANCAAATTTTCCGTTTCAGTAGTAGAGAAACACTTCAAAAAGTTTTACAGTGATGCCAGAAATCGCGAGGCACGTTTAAAGTTTTACACTTTCGACTTTTTTGAAGCCTTGCTAAAGTTCTACGTCCAAGATATTCCTGCGCCTCAGGCAAACAAATCTTAACAAAGTCTAGAAAATTACACCGAAGGGACAATGCACTGCAATCTTGCGCACTCAGAGTAATACTATTTTGCATAAGAATTATTTCTTACTTGAAATTGCCAACACAAATGTTTTCCCGATGTATTTTATTCATATTAATTATGAGTTAAGAATTATGTTTAGTAAGTAAATATAAGTAAAAGTTCGATTTACCAAAAATAAGGCACTTTTATGTTAACAGAAGTATAAAAATCTTTTGATAAATTACATTTTAAAGACATAACCAAACACGTCATACATGGGGAAATTTTTTCAAAGGTTGGATTCAAAAAATGTGAAGAAACCGCAAATAGACTATACATTCGCATCACTGCCGTGGCATGATGTCCCATATGAACAGCAATTTCGCAGTATTAAAATTCTCCTACAGACATGCTCTTTCACGTAACCGAGGCATACTGATTCCAGTGGGAATGTTCTCAGCTCACCGACGACGAACAACTATACGTGCCTGAAACCTCAACAGTAGTGTAATTATACACCTGTACACGCCAGTCCAGGTGGCGCTGCTGCATCTAAGCATACACAATAATTTTAGAGTTCGAATCACTTGCGTATCATAACTTACTTTCCATTTCCTTTGAATTTCATTTCATTTGCGTGTTTCCTTCTTTGTATTGCGTTTTTCACACACATGAATGTAGATAGATTAGTGAATGAAAAAAAAAAAATAANGTTTTTCACACACATGAATGTAGATAGATTAGTGAATGAAAAAAAAAAAATAAATAAAAGGGATACACTTAAATAATTCAGATTCGGCATATCCTGTGCTTTAAAATAAATATTTCCGCCAGCTTGCGGAACTATTCTGTAGGTCACGGCTATGGCCACGAACATCCAACACGGCTGTCACTGTACTCAATATGGCCGGCTTAATCATGTTTCTTCTTCCGCGTCCCCTTACACCAGAAACTACATGTTTATACTAGTGCTATTAAGATAGCCGCAGAACATATTCCGGTGTTTTGAATAATTTCATATATAGAGTGTGTATATTTATGAGGGAATTTACAGGAACATGAACAGTACTCATATCAAAAAGTTTCTATGGTGTCCGAGGTAGGGCATTCCAAGATTCTGCTGGAATTGCCAATAGCCGTACTTTATACACCGCTGTGCGTGTCACTGCACCTCTATATGTGTACTAACAGTGATTCACTATTACAGTAGGTGCTTTAAATTACCATCTTGCATCTGAATGCATGAGTATGCTCGTCTTATCAATGACTGACACAGAAAACAGCCCAGGTGGGCTTTGGATCTGCATGCAGGCAACCTTTTCCCAAACGCTGATGAAACATTGTAATGTCCATAACAGGAGTTGCATAAATGATGGTCTTTTAAGTGTCCCCAAAGGAAATAATCCACTGGATTCGGATATGGAGAACGTGCAGGCCATGCGATTGGTCTTGCACTACCTCTCCCCCTGAGTGGTACAGGCGTCTCGCTGTCATCGCATTTCACTCGGTAAGTCGTACATTATATGCATGCGCCATTTCGCGATTGGAATAAGCCTTCATGATCGCAGTCATTGCGAAGATACACACTAGATTGGCTTCAACTAGTAGTATTAATGGCATTTGGTGACCGGCGTGCGTTGGATGTCAACAGTGAAATAGGCCTAGCAACACACACACACACACACACCACGTTCGTATCTACCTTACTCAGTACACATGCAGGAGTGTACTGGCTACTAACAGTTGACACTGGGTCATGGGCCCGTAACTTTGGGATCATCAATGGCTTTCTTTTTTTATTTTGAGCCGTACTGTCCATATTCCTGTTACTTCCCATATAAATCGACACATCCTATATGTAAGGTTAGGCTGAGAGAAATTTTAAATTAACGGTCACATGCTGCACATTTTGATCCAGCTTTAAATACTGTAACTGAAATACAAAATTCAGACCTAAAATACAAGAAAAACTAAACATAAAAAAAGCAAAGAAAGACAAGCGCTTATACAACAATATGAGTCGACTCATCTTCATACCCAGTGAAATATTTCCAGCACACCATCTTACGAACATAAATGTTATCAAGATAAGTGGCGGTCGCCTCAGGAGAATTATGAGAATAGCTCAAAAATTTGTTGTTTGATGATAACTTTACGCTGTTCACTGAAACGTTGAATTAACTATAGTATGTCTTGAACGAATTGTGGATATGTAGAGAACATACGCTTAAACATACGTTTAAGCCTTTAAACAATTAATAATTCTATAACTATTAACCATGAACGTCGATAATTCTTAAAATGTTTCATCGCTCTTTCTAAAGATTTGTGTTAAATCAAACTATGAGCACCGCTATTTAACGTCCACACAAATGAGGGGGTTTAAATAGTTTACATGATCGCTTTTTTTTTTTTTTTTNATGAGCACCGCTATTTAACGTCCACACAAATGAGGGGGTTTAAATAGTTTACATGATCGCTTTTTTTTTTTTTTTTTTTTACATGACCCCACTTATGACGGAAGGCTAAGCTGCTTACACACTAAACCTAATATTTAATACATAAATGTCTCCCAATATGTGCCTAACTTAGGATTCGAACCCGTAAGCAGGGGTTTAGCCAATTGCTCTACGTAAGTCGGCTTTATTTTTTGTTATAACCGAAAATGAAATCATTCAATCATAGCAAATATTTTCGGGATATATTAAAGTATTTTAAAATTTATATATATTTGTTTAAGATGTGAAAATTAATATAAAACGTTCGTGGCATTTATGTGAGGACTGGATCAAAACTTGTGTAAGGCTAGTTTAAAGAATTAATGGTTATTATTATAATAAATGTAATTTCATATGTTATTATTTTTCAGTGGAAACCGTCGCAAGCATGGCGNCAAATACATGCGAAAAATAAGGTTAAAACAATATTTTATCTGTGAACTATTTCTTACTAGCTGTTGCCAACACATAGCTGCTCTCACTGTTTTTAATTCGTATTTAATACGAATATTTATAATGTTCAATATCTTCTATGATTCAATTTCATTCATTTATTAAAGAATACAATAATTTAAAGTTAATCGCAGTGCTATATATTTGTTTTTACAAGTTATTTAAAACACAGGGTGACATCATTGAGGATCCCACTAAAAAGTTTCGTTCTTTTCAAAAGTATCGAAGATACCGTGAATGGATTATAGCAAATATTTTCGGGATATATTAAAGTATTTTAAAACTGATATATATTTGTCTAAGATGTGAAAATTAATATAAAACGTTCGTGGCATTTATGTGAGGACCGGATCAAAACTTGTGTAAGGCTAGTTTAAATANCCGGATCAAAACTTGTGTAAGGCTAGTTTAAATAATTAATGGTTATTATTATAATAAATGTAATTTCATATGTTATTATTTTTCAGTGGAAACCGTCGCAAGCATGGCGATAGATCTATACTACTACCAGGCCAGTCCACCAAGCTGGGCTGTGTTGCTGATCGCCAAAGCACTCGACATACACCTGAACATGAAACACACGGATTTAACGCAAGGAGATAACCTTCAGCCGGAATACTTGAAGGTAATCAGAACTGAAAGATACTCAGTTTACAAAAATTAAATCACTTAATGTGTAATTAACTAAAATATCTAAAAATCGTGCTAAAATTNGAAAGATACTCAGTTTACAAAAATTAAATCACTTAATGTGTAATTAACTAAAATATCTAAAAATCGTGCTAAAATTTGATAACACAAATCTCACTTTCCAGTTAAAATTCAAATCTTATTTTTGACGAGACGTTTTCCGTAACTTCGTTGAAGCATCGTGGGTTTGCGGTAATATAAAATACTGTATAATTCTATTTGATCTAAAATTAATTTAAAAAATTTGACACTTTAGCATAACAGTTTTTAGTTTCAATTATATATATATAATTAATTCTGTGCATATGAAAAAGTTTTATATTTGGCATTTGTATACACATTAGCGAATGAAAGTATACCCTCGAAACAGAAGGACATACCACTAACATGCATAAAAATTATATTTTATTTTGATTTTTACTAAGCTCGTAAGTTACAGTCTGTTCACTGTAAAGCGAGCACTTTTGAGGCCCTAGTTACTTTTTCCTTTCAGCCATGTTAAATCCTTTAAAAACATTTTAAAATAAATATTTCCATGTAAGTAATAAACACTGTGTATATTACACCGCACTTGGAAGTTAACGTCTAAAGACACGATACCATTTATTTATTGATTATTATTACAAATGAGACGGCTCTCAAAAGTACTCACTTTACTGAGAGTACCCGTCACTAATTTGCTTCATGTCACTGTTGCTGACATTTTTAGATACTTAAAAAATTTTACCTCAAGCACTAACAATTAAAAGCGCATATTATTTTGTGAATTTCAAGATTTCATGAAATGTTAAAAGTCCAACTCTTTTTATATTTACTTCTGAGACTTCACTTTATTCTCCGTTAATTCATAACGATAATCTAATAATTTTAAATTACTTTTTTTTAATGGTTTGGTTATTATAGTATGCGCTATAGTTAATATATGAAGAGGTCTGCATTTCAAGGTTATATATCTTAAATACATCAAAAAAATTACAGATAAATAAAAATGAATATACGCATCGATTCAGATACAGTTCAATTTACCTGAAGCATAGTAACATTAAAGTTTATTTGTCTATTTTACTAACACACGCATTTTGGGGAACTAGTGAACTAAAGAGTAATATTGTTATTCTCAGTATGTAATTTAAAAAATATGTATAAATATAAAAAACCACTGAATTCATTAACCTATAATAGAAAAATTTTGTGACTTGTATAAACTGGTTTCATTCCGTCTTTTAAATTATGTTTCTGCGTAATTTAGATTTTATCACAGTTCATTCACAAATCACCTTACTTCTCGTAATAATTAATGTGTGTTTTTTTTTTCANGTAATTTAGATTTTATCACAGTTCATTCACAAATCACCTTACTTCTCGTAATAATTAATGTGTGTTTTTTTTTTCTTCAGATTAACCCTGCGCATAAGGTCCCTGTGATCAACGATGATGGTTTCATACTGACAGAAAGGTAAGCCACTATGTGAATTAATGCTGTATTGTAATATGCTAATGAATACCAGAAAAAGCTGAGATACCCTTCTAATGTCGCGTACTTCCAACTCAGGATCGTAGAACTGTACAAACGTGACAGGGACAGTAGTCTTTAGACAATGAACACCGCGCCTCATCAAGAATTATCCACACTTAATTCTGCATTACTAGGCGTTGGTGGATTTCTGCTTTCAGTGGTGTGTGTTGGAGATCATACCAGATAAATCAAGAGATATTTGGAGCCATGACACGTATGTTGTGGCGTATCAATCTGTTGGAAGAGCTCAAATTTGTTCTGAATGAACGTAAGACATGAATAAGAATAATACAGGATGAGTATAAAAGAATACCCCAACTTTGAAGTATTATTTTATCAAAACCAAACAACCTACTATCTTAATTGACCAATCAAATGAACCGTGGAACCGCAAAGTATGTTTACCATACATTCATAAATGTTCACTGTGACCCCCACGAGCGGCCGAAACGACATTTACGCGATAATAAAAATCGTTCCACACTCTTGTCAGCATGTCCAGTGTTACAGTTTGGATGGCGTCCGTAATTCTCGTTTTGAGGTCTTCGATGTTAGCCGGCAATGGTGGACGAAACACTTGATCCTTTATGTACCCCCATAGAAAAAAATCGCACGGGGTAAGATCCTGGCTTCTTGGGGGCCAGTGATGAAGAGCCTGGTCACCAGTTGCTCCTCGACCAATCCAGCGTTGCGGCAACGTCTCGTTCAGGTATCCGCGAACAACTAGGTGCCAATGTAGTTGCGTACCATCCTGCTGGAAAATGAAGTCCCCGCCGCCTCTTCTAAATGAGGAAACAACCACTCTGTAAGCATGTCCTAATAAGGGAATCCAGTAACAGCGGTCTCGTGAAAAAATAAAGGGCCGCAAAAACAGTGTCTTTGGATACAGCGCAAAACACGTTCACTTTGGGGGAAACACGCTCGTTTTCGGTGGTTTCATGTGGAGGCTCCTGACCCCATATCCGCACGTTGTGCTGGTTCACCTTATATTTGTATGGAACGTCGCTTCAACGTTAAAAAACAGTTTAGACATGAAGGCATCGCCTAACTCGTTCTGGGCAAGAACGAATGCGCAGAAATCATGTCTCAGTTCTTTATCCCTTTCGGTAAGAGCCTGTACAATCTATAACCTGTATGAATTGTATAGCAATCGCTTTCGCAACACTGTCCATACTGTTGATTGAGGGATTTGCATTTCCCGGCTAGCTTGTCGAGTTGATTTTCTCTGACTGCGAACGAGCGCGTGTTGAATCCGTAGCACATTCTCTTCGGAAACACGCAGCCACCCGGAACTTTTGCCTTTGCAAATGCGCCCTGTGTCCCGGAACTGACGAAACCAATGTACGATACTCCACCTATTGGGAGGACGATGTCCGTATTTGTGACAGAATTCACGTTGAACAGTGGTAACCGATTCACATTTAGCAAACTGAATAACACAGAACGCCTTCTGTTGTTTCGTCACCATCGTGATGCAGGCTAACACACAACACACGCTCATCGTGCAACGACAGACGCTCCCAGTGCCATATCTAGGCACATAAAGGAAACATCAGACCATCTCCTTCACACTGACGTGTAGAATGTGAGCTCACTACCCCTTCACCACCTCAAACCGAGAGTTACGAACGCCATCCAAACCGTAACACCGGACATGCTGACAAGAGCGCGGAACGAGTTTGTTTATCGCGTAGATGTCGTTCGGGCTGCTAATGGTGGTCACATTGAACATTTATGAATATATGGTAAACAAACTTCACTGTTCCAAGGTTCATTTGATTGGTTTTGATATTATAGACTTTCAAAGTTAAGGTATTCTTTTATACTCAGCCTGTATGTCGGAAAGGATGTGCTTATAAAGTTCGTCCAGTATAAACGTTGGTAGACTATGATAAGTCCTGATGTGTGCCAGCTGAACACACTCCATACCATGAAAGAACCATTTTAAGTTGATATGTGGGATCCTTCTTGCATGGAAGTTTGGACTTTTCCATCTGCCAAAATTAGCTGGAAAAGCGAATAATCAAACCAGGCGATGTGTTTATAATTAGCATAGAAAAGGCGCCCAACTCTGTGTAGTGCAGTTAGCTAAGGTACTTGGGTATAGTTTCTCGAAGTTACCCCAGATAAATGCTGTGATAGTTCTTTACTGCAGTCCATGGCAAATTCCCCTGTTCCTTCTTCTTTGTGCAATTTGCTGCGTTTCTAATGACCTCGTTATCGACGAGACGTTAAGTCTGACTTAACTACATATTCAAGATGGGTATTAGCTCCTTAAGTTCATTATGCTGGGTATGCTACACAGTCCTCACATTGATGTTCCTTGAGGCCCCGGCGTTGCATTCCGAAGTTGTCTGCTATAGTGTTGCACGCCTGTCGCTTGAAACAGGTCTTGACAGAGTATTTCGACGCACTTATCTTGCTCCGTCTTTTTCATCGGACTTCCGCTGTATTGCATTTCTTCAATGTCACAACTTCGTCAGTATTTCAGGTATGTAGGCCTACTTGTATGCTTTTGTTCTGTGACCCTTGCACCTGGCAACATTGAACTTGACATCTAAAACTAAACAATTGGAAAACTTGTCAAATAATTGGATTTAAAAACATTGTGTATGTGACAGCAACCATGTTCCACGCTGCTCATGCTCGGTCATTTTGGTCCAATGGCCAACATGTTACATTTCGCGAACATTGCTGCCTCGCACTTATCCAAGGTGTATCGAACCTACTTATAAAAGATGCGACAAAACACCCTCCCTAATATGAAGATTTGATTAAAAAAATCGTTACAGAGCAAAGAAAGTTTATTGTGACTGTGAAGAACTAAATACTTGGACTTTACAGTTTAAATGGTTTTGAAAAGTGAATCCGTCAAAATGGGGTCTCTCACTGTCAAGACACTGCTGAAAGCGAGCTCGGAAGGACGCCATCACTCTTGCCAGCATTTCTGGACGAATACGGGCGATTTCTTCACGTATTGCATTCCGAAGGGCTGGCAGAGACCTTGGTCGATATTTGTAAACCTCTTCTTTGAGATACCTCCAGAGAAAAAAGATCGTAGCGGAGTGAAATCTGGCGATCGTAAAGTAATCAATCTGCCTGGGAACAGCTGTCTTGGCATTCCGAGCGATCGTATTGACGCATGAGCTGTGGCCCCGTGTTGAAACCGAACATTTTGAATTTGCAACTCATTGGGTCTTGGTTCCATGAAATTCTGAATCATTGCAACTTATCGATCCGAGGTGACGGTAATACTAACACCTCCCTCTTCAAAAAAGTTGGGGCCAATGATCCCAACACTTCCCACCGCGCACAAAACGGTATCACGATTACAGTATGGAGGGTTTTCATGAAGTTACCGAGACTTCTGTTCACTCCAGTAACGAAAGTTTTGTTTGCTCACACAACTGGATAAGTAAAAGTGCGCCTCATCACTGAATTAAACAACAGCATCACGTATAGCGTTTTGAAGGATGTTTTTACAGATTCCCATATAATTTTGCCAATCGCGTTCGAACAGTTCTTGGACGACAACCATCTTGTACGAGTGAAATCGCAAGTCCTGATGCAAAATCCGCCACACACTTCGATCAGACAAGTGAAGGGCATGTTTGCGAGCTGATCACTTTGGAGACCGCATAAACGCACTTCACCTGCCTAACGTTTTCTGTAGTTCGAGCACTGCATGGTCTTCCTCCACCCCTGTTCAACACAGAAGAACTTGCACTGAAATTCAATACCCACAGCTTGATGCTATTTCGATCTGGAACTGAAGCGCGAGGGGCTAGCCGGAAGCGTGTGCGAAATGCACGTTGAGCAGCGACGACATAATTACAACTTAGGAGGAACGTTTTGACAGCGAACGCCCGTTGTTCACCTGCCCACGGCCTGACTGGGCTAAGGGGCGGCGCCAAGGGTTGGTGGTGCGAGGAGGGCCCTATCTGAAGTCAGACTTACACATACGTAAGTTTTTCACATACATATATATGTAGTAGATACACACGTGCGCGCACACACGTACATACGTTTGTGTGTATGTATTTATATATATATATATAATTATACACAATCACACACCAAATACTTGTTGTTTTGAAAGAACAGATTACGAATACAACATTTCTGTTGATGCAGAAAAGCTAATCATATTATAAAACCAAAGTAACAACATTTATGCAGATATATTCTACTAATTGCCACATGATTCCTTAAGAATAAAGAAAGAAGATAATGAATTATGAAATACAATTAACACACAACTTAGAGACCCTTATACACGTTATGCACATTGTTCTTTATGGACAGTTTAATAATACAAAAAACATTAAATGTAATTAATTAAAATAAATAACAGAAAAAGTTACAATTTGGCAGCATGCAAAAATGAATGCATGCGTTTCTTTAAGAAAAATTACAGAAATTTCAATACAATTATAACTCAGCACGGCTTCACATCCCATGCTCACTGCTTTGGATAAAAATTTTATAGGCGCAAATGCAAATTTATTAAATTAATTCTAATAATAATACTAATAATGAAACAGTTACTAAATTTATGACATGCATTCTCTGTTGACAATACAGTTATTTTCAGGTGGAATCACAAACGAATAAACATTTTCTTCCGTGCAACAAACACAGCTAGCTCTACATTTTTGATGTTTCGCCATGAAGTAAACTACAAAATGTTTCAGATTTGTCCCTTTATATTTCTGCACAGTTCTGCATTGTCATAATTCTGCCATGAGTGACAGTATGGCTACTGGTTCAGCTTAATACAAACTTCATCAACAGGGACAAGGCGATACTAACCTGAAAACTGACAATGTGCCAACGTTCTATGTCACAAGCTAGGAGGAGGAGGAAAAAGGAAGTGGCTACCTATGCATAAGTTTTTTTTATTTATACCCCCCCCCCCCTTGAAAGTCCATCGTAGATGAAGGTCACATGCTCAAAAAAATACCTGCTATATAACTTAACTGCAAATATTGCACCGGGGACTAGGGAGACACATGCTGGTGTGGTGAGGTGTGTGGAGGGTAGAAAATATCAGTTACTCTCAGCAACAGTAACACCAGGCCACTGTATAGCGCACAAACTGGAACGCAAGAGTTAACTATTGTTTAATATGGGAAAGTTTTTAAGTTTTATAAATTAATTACTATGGACAAAGGACATTGATATGTTTGTAATTCAAAAGTATTCGCTGTTTAACAATGCAACAAAGCTGGTCTTAAACAAAATGCCAGCTAGCTCAAGATGTTCTCAAATACCATGGAACATGCTTTCTCAAAACGAATGCCAATAAATAATCTACGAAAGTGGATACTGTCTGCATTAAGATTATGTAAAAAATCAATTTAGGCAATTTTAATTGAGATGTTGACAGGATCTTAAAGTAAATTAGTATGTGAGATGTCTCGAAGGAAGTTCTGCAAGTAAAGCAGTCTTGGTGGTCCAGTATCTATAACCTACAGAAACATAGGCCTACAACAATCTGACTGCAGCAAATTATATTAGCAGTTGAGGTAATCTTTAAAATATTTTACTCTCAACTTATTGTTGCATATATACTTAGGTGTTATCAAAATACTAAAGTAAAATGCAACAATTACCAAACAACTTGTTTTCGTACCTAGCAAGGTAGCGTAATGATCAAATACTGGACTTATATTCGGGAGTACACAAGATCCAAATATCATGTTTTAAATTATCCGCTTTCCTGAAATAACTTCATCGCCCATGACTGAGTCCTTCCCTAATTCCACTGAATAGTTATACTTTTTTAATTCTCCGTCTCTAATCGCCTTGGTCTCGACGAGAAGTAAAGTCATAAATAAAATAAATTACTTGTTTCAGTTTACCATCATACCCCTTCTTTATACCACAAACAGACATCAGTGCTTTAGTCTTGGAAACAACTTTATGTGTCTTAAAGTATCTGTAACACCTGACTTGCACTATCTACTAAACAAATGAGTAGTGCGGCTTGAGGGGAAGGAGCTAAGTCAGAGGGATGTGCATGGGTTAGAGGATGGCTCGTACCTACATGACTGCTCAGTCGTCGGTGGCAAGAAATACCTCTTGAAATCACTGACATCATAAATACGTACTAACAATCATCATTCTGCATTTGCCATGTTTGTATTGATTGAAAATAACTAGAATATGATGATTCGATATACTGTAAAGAAATTCGCTTATTAAAGTTAAGTGTTATGCCGTGACCTTAAACTTTAAAACACAAAAAAATGTTTTAAAAAATCGGAAAAATATTGAAAATAGTTACTTAAAAGTCCCCCGCTATTAATATATGTAGAGCCAATTCAGACCAGCAGCTCAACACCATATGAACACTCATTTAGTACGTCCTGCTTTTGGAGACTAAAATTTACACTTTACAGTGTAATGCAATGGCAAAACTTCCTTGTCATTCAATTTACCAGCTGCGTTCAGAAAATTACCAAACAATACCCCAGACATTCAGCAAGATTACTCTCATAGAATAGCAAAAACTGTGAACTTACTGGCATAAGAACTGTTCTGGCCATACCGACCAAAGCAACCATAATGACCATACCTCAAGCATACCACACGTTTAAATCTCTAAAACTTCATATACACCGAAGAGGCAAAAAAACTGGTATAGGTGAGCGTATGCAAATAACAGAGGTATGGAACCAATCAGAGTAACGCGGTACGGTCGACAGCGCCTATATAAGACAATAAGCGTCTGGCAAAGTTGCTAGATCGGTTACTGCTGCTACAATGGCCGGTTTTCAAGATTTAAGTGAGTTTCAACGTGGTGTTATAGTCGGCGCACGAGAGATGGGACATAGCATCCCCGAGGTAGCGATAAAATTTGGATTTTCGCGTACGACCATTTCACGAGTGTACCGTGAATATCGGGAATCCGGTAAAACATTTAATCTTCGATATCGCTGCCGCCGGAAAAAGATCGTGAACGAACGGGACAAATTACGACTGACGAGAATCATTAAACGTGACAAACGTGCAACCCTTTCTGAAATCGGCGCAGATTTCAATGCCTCCTGCATACCTTCAGACATCAGTCGAGTCCTTGCCACGTCGTCTTGCGGTACTTCTGCGTGCTCGCGGGGGCGCTACACGATATTAGGCAGGTGTACCAGTTTTTTTTTACTCTTCAGTGTATAACTCAAGCATACCTCAAGCATACCAGCTATCCACTGACCATACTTATCACTGACATGCTATTCGCCAACTTTGTACAGGTAACTACTCGACAGAGACTTGGGCACTCACCATTACTACTCACGTTACAAATTTAAATTCGCCTCGGTCACCATCTTTGTTACGAAATCCATAACATACCACACACACACACATACACACACACACACACACAACACCTAACACAAAACAAACACCATACCACATATCATTTAACACGTACCACAAACCTATGACAAACTATATCAGACATAACACAAACATAGCGTAAATCAGAGCATTTTTATTTCATTTTCGTGATTTTTCAAGTGATTTAATCCATGCCACATTCCATGCCATAGATGCAACAAACTATTACAAACCCTGCTACGCATGCCACATGTATTCCTCGTCTTAAAAAGGTCTTTCCTAAAGTCTTGCTAGCAGTTTTTTTTACCTCTTTGCCACAGAAATTTGACATCGAACAAACTCAGTAGCTGAGTGTATTAGAATACGGATTGTAAGGTTTTTAAAGTAGAAGTTTCGCTGAATATCGACAGTGCCTCATTATATATACTTTTAAAATGCTTAAAAATTACGAGTGTGTTATTTGCATAATGGCTGCTGTTCCCCAAATTAAGGAACATTCTCATTTCCACCAAGCAACCAGTCATGTTGTGGCACAAGTTTAGACCTGCACAGACATGCAATGGTTAGTGGTGTTTTGGAAGCCCAATTGTAGACTGTACTATGTTTCCTTCAGAATTATTTCTACAATTAAACTGTTGGCTAAGCATTCTGTTTTAAATATAATTTTGTGTTTTTCTATGCTTGTTTACTTAGTTCCCGGGGCCGCAGAAGTGTAGTGGTCATATTACTCACCACCCAACAAGGCAAACCGGGTTCAATGTTCGGCGGAGTCACTCGGATTTTCGCATGTGGGAAATATGGTGGACGTTACTGCTGGCCAGTGTGTTTTCTCGGTGTATTACCGTTTTCCTGACCCTGGTATTCCGCCGCTAGGAGAACGGGAATACCCCGAGAAAACCCACCGGCCAGCAGTAACGTCGACCACATTTCCCACATGTGAAAATCCGAGTGACTCCGCCGGACATTGGACCCGGTTCGCCTTGTTGGGAGGTGAGTAATCTGACCACTACACCCCTGCGGCCCCAGGAACTAGGTAAAGATGCATAGAAAATAAGAAAATGAAGACTTAAAATTGAATGCTTAGCCAACAGTTTTATTGTAGAACTAATTCTGAAGGAAACATAGTGTCTTCCATAAACGAGGAATCGTACTTTACGAAATAGGTTTCTGATGTTACAACTTAATGGTTAGGTCAGGTTATCATCTAATGCACCGCTAACACTAGTATGCATGAACTGGAAAAGGGAACATTAATAACATAAATAATGCGGCATTACTGTTTTTATTTCACAGCCGAGCAATTGAAGGATACTTCGTTGACCAGTATGCGAAGGACAAAACAATGTATCCAATGGATCCAAAGAAGAGAGCCAAAGTTAACCAGATGCTTTACTTTGACATTGGAACTTTGTATGGCAGAATTGCTGATTACGTCGTAAGTAAAACGATATAGATATAAATTCACTTTTATAAAATGTTTAAAAAAATTATTATTCCATTATGCAGCAAAATAATGACATTAGAGTCAGTCAATTTATTTTCATATTAGCATGCTTGCATGGTATTTTTTAAGTTTTGCACAGTCTTACTTGTGTCATATACAATAGAACATGTTACTTTGTAATTTATATCAATGTCAGAAATCGCCTTAATTTATTCTACTTTTATAAATGACTGAAAAATGTTAAGATTTGAATGGAACAGCTTATGAAATAACTATNCGCCTTAATTTATTCTACTTTTATAAATGACTGAAAAATGTTAAGATTTGAATGGAACAGCTTATGAAATAACTATAGTAGTGTTTTGAGCATGCATATGAAGAATGCAATTTTATTAGAATTTTTTGGCATCCTCACATTTGTACATGAAGCCCAACTGGAGTGGGAAAGGAGGCGGTTGTTAACCAACTTAAAAAAAAACTTCTGAAAAACTACACACACACACACACGCGCGAATTTACCCGAGACTCAAGCACGACGCGTCATGGTGCCGGCCGAAATGTAGTTTCGTAACACCAACAAAGCACAGCTGCAAATAGTCACGGNAGTATACAGAGTGAGTATAAAAGAATACCCCAACTTTGAAGGTCTATAAAATCAAAACCAAACAACCTTTCAACCTTGATTGACCAATCAAATGAACCGTGGAACCGTGAAGTTTGTTTACCGTACATTCCTAAGTATTCAATGTGACCGCCATGAACAGCCCGAACGACATCTACGCGATAATCAAACTAGTTCCACACTCTTGTCAGCATGTCCGGTGTTACGGTTTGGATGGCGTCCGTAATTCTCGTTTTGAGGTGGTGACGGGGTAGCAAGCTCGCATTCGACACATCAATGTGAAGGGGATTCTCTGATGTTTCTTTTATGGTGCGCCACCCCATTAGCACCTAGCTGTTTGCGGATACCTGAACGAGATGTTGCCGCAACGCTGGATTGGTCGAGGAGCAGCTGGTGACCAGGCTCGTCATCACTAGCCCCCAAGAATCCCGGATCTTACCATGTGCTATTTTTTTCTATGTGGTACATCAAGGACCAAGTGTTTCGTCCACCATTGCCGGCTAACATTGACGACCTCAAAACGACAATTACGGACGCCATCCAAACCGTAACACCGGATATGCTGACAAGAGTGTGGAACGAGTTTGATTATCACGTAGATGTCGTTCGGGCTGTTCATGGTGGTCATATTGAACATTTAGGAATGTATGGTAAACAAACTTCACGGTTCCGCGGTTCATTTGATTGGTCAATCAAGGTTATAGGTTGTTTGGTTATAGACATTCAAAATTGGAGAATTCTTTTATACTCACTATGTATATAAATATACATAAATGTATATACTTATACAGAAAAATGCATCCAATACTTCGCGGAAACATTCGTCACATCTGGAGGGTGAAAACATGTTATATGGACATGGGTCCACAAAAGCTTCGTTTCTTTACTACAGCTCGTAATACATACCTTACAGTGGTATGGACAGTGTATGGCCCGTAGGCTGGATCATCTTACTGTGGAATGCCATCGCAATAATTATGACAAGTGGCATTAGTTATAATAATATTATGTACTACATAAAGCTGACATAGGCTGTTCACGGTAAAGTGAGCACTTTGGAAGCCTTCTGATTATTTTATAATAACAGTCAATAAATAAATTTTATTTTAGCCTTAGATGATATCTTCCGAGTAAGGTGGGATATACGCACTGTGTTTATTACATGCATTGCAATATTTATTTTAAAAATTGTGGTTAAATCATAAAAAATGGCTGGAAGGAAAAGTAACTAGGACCTCAAAAGTGCTCACTTTATTTTGAACAGTCTTTAACAATATTTACAATGTAGTGCTGTTGACTAAATATATTTTACAATAATTCTAATAGATGGCTTGGCCAGTGATGTTAGTCCACTGGTGCATGCTGGGAAAATCTGCTGATTTTGCACAAACTAGCTCATCACCCATATGTTTCGTCTATCGGAATGCGCAAAGTTTAACAGTAATTAGTAATGAAAGAGTATTAAGCTTTTACACAAACAACAGCAGTGTAAATAACGTTTTTTAAAAACCCATCATTGGTCACGCATCAGAATTTCTCTCGCCCTAAAAAATAAGACGGCGCTATTTTTACAGAAGGGGTGGAGCTCACAAATTTCATAAGATAACAGGCAAGCTTGTCGCAAGGAATGATGCAGGTAAGCTGGTGGCCAGGAATGAAGCATCACTGACCTGAAGACAGGGTGTGGTTTACTAATGTGCTCAGCATGTGAGCATTTTTTTTTTCATTGGATGACCATTCATGTTCACTAAAACTGGAGCAGACAGATGTGAATATTATTATTGTTACTGATAGTGATACAGTTGCAGATGAAGTAGGCAAATAAATAGATACATATTGTTCATGCAAACGTTGCATTTTACACCGTAAAATAACGTAATACTTTCAATTGTCGTGGACAGGTTTTACTGAATGTGATAGGTCCCTAAGTGTACTGCTTTAATAACAAAACGTTTTACCTACAATAACTTCATAATGCGAAAGGCGAATAGATAAGATACACAAAAAAATTGTAGGCTCAATATCTTCAACAAACACTGCCTTGATTTCGTTATAATGCTGGCGTGTAGACATGTTCCCAATGCAAATGCTTAAGCAGTTAAAAAAAAAAAAACAGATTTTCAAATACATTAAAATTCAAATCCCTCCTAAAAAACGAATTGTACTGAACTTATAATAGCTGTACTAAAGGCGAACCATGGTAAACGTCATCAGTATCGGAGTCTTATCTGTTACCGATGTTTTTCGAACAGCCAGTACACGACTGTTGCCTGCGCTCTTTCCACCCCCTTTTCCAACCCCTTTTTCCAGTGACCCTGCTGCGCTGCTTCACCTAAGAGGCCATCTCGAGCCTAGCCCCGTGGGGTCAGCGGCGAGAAACTTCACAGCGAATTAGGTGTACTTGAACAATTGTAATTCGAGTTGAACACTCCGACTCTACATACCAACCAACACGTCCAGATCCTGGAAAGGAATGCGGCCCCGACCATGGGAGATGGCCTCCAGCAGAACGCAAACCAATCCATAACCACCCCCACAAACATCCCGTCCGGTGCACTATCCCCGCTCTGAGCTTCGGCAATGATGAGAAACGGTGGTGACTCCACCCATAAGAAAACTCAACAAAGCTGGAGCAAGCACGGCATGAGACTTCGTGGTGATCTCTCTCGCCTTTCCCCCTCTTCAGTCCCTTTAACAGCCAATGGAGTGCCTGTTTCAAAGTAATATGGACCGCCCGCATTCGCCAAGGTACCACTCTCTGCGGCAAAGACAACTTTCCTTTCTCGCCAAACACACAACACAGAGCACATTCTCTAACCGCGATTACCAACTTAATTGTAAAAACATTTTTAACATACAGGCACACATTGACATGCCTCACAGTCTAAAAACTGGTAAAAAAATTACCAAATATAAAACTTTTATAAAAAGTTTAACGATTACATACGCAACATAGTAAAACCCCTGGGCTCAAACTAAAATTACAAGGAATTACAAATTCGCAAACTTTTGATAAATTCTAACTTTGACATTGAAGATAGTCACGGTGTCACAATGGCATTAGGGAGAGACGAAAAACCGCTTGATACTAATCTCATCTAAAAGGAGGCGATGAGCTAAAGGTTATTGTGCTATTCGTACTTTTGGCTAAATTACGCAGTTTCAGGTAACATATTTCCTTTGTTCATCTTAACGAACCACCATAGTACTTTAAAAAAAATTGTGTTCCGAAATCATAAGTTGAAATAGTGCCTTAATATGGCGAAAGCCACTGGTCTGCTTCATTTACATAAAATACATTGCAATTCTGCAAGAAATAGTCCACTGACATTCAATTATTCCATTTACGATATTTATTTTTAAATCGTGTCACTCCGTCGGCTGTCAGTTCAGTGTGGTTTACCTCTCTCTTTTAATATTCATATAGTTGAACATGTGTTCTAGTTTTATCTACTGGGACCACGCCCACAATAGACCCAGCAGCTCTAATTTCACAAATAAATTAGCGGGGGAGACCGGAATTGGTTGGCTAAAGGTGTAATTTGGCGCAGTGCTTATAACTCCAAAATTTGTTTCAGATAGCAGCATGTGCTGTAATGGAGTTGCATTTACAATACAGTCTTCAATTCACAGCGTTTCAAAAGGCCAGTTACAATTTAAACTCGTGCCAGGAAACTTTTTATGACTCTTTTATTTCGTGACTTAATTGATATATATTAAATAGAAATCATCAAAACTAAACGGAAACCTTCAGCGATTGCACGATTGTCTTTTATGAACTGTAATAAATGTCGTTTCCTTGCAATACGTTTTTATTATGATAATCAGCACTTCGATATTTGGATGGGTATTCCAAATTTACCACTACCTTCTATAGAGTTCAACATTGGCAGTGGTGTACACTGACAATGGGGCAAGAAGGCTTATGTACATACTTTTAGTTTGTATTTTAACATTCTAAATTAAACAATGTGTTGTATGATTAAAAGTCTCACACACACCAACACATATATGTATATATAGAGTGGGGCGTAATTCAACCAACACACTTCGTGTGACGATTCCTTATGCAAAATAAAGTGCGAAATATACAGTGCATACTAAGGAATATATGGGCCCTTGCAGATCGAGATTTCAAATGTGTATTTTCGCGACATATCGGAAACTAAGCGAAATTAAATTACAATCCTCCGAACAACGTTTTATTTTAACGGGATCTTCAAACTAAGAGAAAACTTTCATTAACGTCTTCCAACAAAATGGAAATAGCAAATAGTGGCCACCGTCTTAACGCAGACAACTTTTTACCGTCAGGATTTATGAACGTTTGATGCTGGTTTATTATCAGTATGATATAATTAACAAAAATGGCCCTCTACCCAACGTTGTCGTATAAAACGCACACAAAGTGGAAGTGATACAGCTCCAGGCGCTTAGGCAATACCAACACTTCTTGCAGGTAAATCACACACCAACTTCTCGCCAGAAACCAACAGGCAGCTTCAGTTTTGTAATTTTAATAAAGTATGGTTTACGTTGTTTACAATAAGTGTTAACTGTAGATGCAGGTAGGTATTGTTGCCTACCTGCTAGGCACTGTATCTCTGCAGCCGAAGCTTTATGTGTGTTTTATACGAAAACGGTGAGTCCTGGGCAGCTGCAACAAGAGGACCCTTGTTGTCAATTATGTATGTCATACTGCTCAATAAACCAGCATTAAACGTCTATAATTCCTGACCGTAAAAAATTTGTATGCAATACGATGATGGGCACCTCTGTTATTTGCATTATGGTGGGAGGTCTTAATGAGGGTTTGCTCTTAGGATGAAGATTCTGATCACATAAAACAATGTTCGGAGAACTGTAATTTAATTTCACTTCGTTTCCAATATTTTGCAAGAATACAGTTCAAAGACTAGATTTTCAAGGGTTCACATCAATCTTAGTATTTAGTTTAGGTAGAAAGTGTTCCATATATTTCACATTTTATTTTGCATATGGAATCACCTCACGAAATTTTTCATCTGCTCCGCTCTGTATATTATTGTGTTACTGGAAATTATATTGAGTATAAAATAATGTACATCATTAAGATTATGCACAGTCGAATCACATTATTATGAGCACCTGCTATTATCCAGAGTAACCGCCCTTCGCAGTACGGACAGCACCGCTAGACGATCTGGTAGTGACCCAGTCAGGTGCTGATATGTCCTCATGGGTATCTGGAGCCACGCTGTCTGCAGTGCGTCCCACAAAGTTGAAGGGTGCGTGGCGGAGGAGACAGATGGTGAACACGACGATTAAGGTAGTCCCACATGTGTTCAATTGGATTAAGATCGGGGCTATTGGGGGCCAGAGAAGAACTTTGAAGTCTTGATTGTGCTCTTCCAGCCACATGCGGACATTTCTAGCGATGTGGCAAGGCGCATTATCGTGCTGGAAAATCCCATCCTCTCGAGGAAACCCAATCATCATGTACGGAACGTGATCGCCGAGGATGGATTCAAAACCAAATCGATCAAGAGTGCCTTCCACACAGATTATGGTACCTAGAGAATACCATGAGAACATTCTCCAGGCCATAACACTGCCCCCACCGCCTTGTGTTCGTCCAGCAATGGATGCAAGGTGTCGGTTCTCCGATGTTTCTCGCCGGACACGCTGACGTCCATACGTTCTATGCAGCTGAAACCGTGAATCGTCGGAGAAGGCTACCCGTCGCCAATCAGCAGCGGTCCAGTCGCCATACTTTCACGCAAATTCCATTCGTTTTCGTCGATGCACCTGTGTTAGCATGGGCGCAACCACCCTCCATTTACTCCGGAGCCCCATTCGCAGAAGGGTTCGCTGAACTGTTGCGATAGACACGTGTCTGGATGCCTCACTGGTTCATTTGAATGGTGAGCTGTTCCACTGTAGCCCGTCGGTTGGCCTTCACGCACCGTTGTAGTCGACGTTGACCTTGGACATCAATGGCGCTTGGAGCTCCGCAGTTTCCACGACGGTTATTTCCAATGGTGCCATTCGTCCACTCACGATATACCTTTACCACAGAGGCACGTAAATAGTTCACAAATGGTCGCTGTTTCCGAAATGCTACCCTCCTTTGCCCAAAATCCGATTATCATTCTCACGTCACTGGCTATACGTCATGGACTACGCACTGCAGATGGCACTTCTAGCAGGTGGTCGTAATAATGTGATTCGACTGTGTATGTTTACAGTTATAAAGGTGTTCAAACTTGATGCCATAAAAATTAAAATTAATATTTGTACCTTCAGAAGAAATGCTGATGTCAAAATTAAAAATATGGAATACAAAATTAAAAGGAAATCTATTATAAGTGTTGCAAAAGATTAAAAAATTTAATTTACAGTTCAGTCTCAAAGGATAGAGGTCGGTTTGTAATGAATTAACGTTCTGTGCTTAACAGTTATTATAATTGTGTAAACTTACGTCTTAGCTCCTTAATATGGAAAATTTACATTACTCATCATTCAGTTGTGTAACTGTTACAATTTTTAGAATTCAGTGGGCTAAACCAGGTTCGTCAAGAGATGGAGGTCTTAATTAAATAAAAGAGTATATTATAACTTCTTAATTTTATTTACAATAACTACAAACAAAATTTTCTCGACCCAAATTCTCACAATACATTGATTTTGATTTTTATTTGATTTATAAAGTAGTTTTATTTAGTAACAGTAGGAAATACATATACTACAAAGGAATAGAACACAATTATGGTATGCATGCCAGTGTTGATAAACACCCTTCTGCACTACCTGGACATACGAAGAACACCAACGAAAAACTGAAACAAACTAGAAAAGGATGAGTAACACAAAAGGGGGAAACTAACCAAAACCCCCATAAACCAAAAAAAAAGGTGGAAAAAAGACAAAGAATGATGTACAAGCCAACGGGAAAGGCGCAAGGAATAAGGAAGCTGGCAGGGAATGGGAAGAGGTCTCATCTAAATTGAAAGTGACGGAAAAAAACATGAATTAGAAGAAGTAGGAGGACCATACAATAAATAAAAACAGAGATGGGACATAAGTATTTGTGTGTACTGTGGGTTTACGGCCCCACACAGCCATAGGTGTAAAAAATGTCAGCAAAGTAACGTTGTAAAAATGCGGGTGTAGGCTCCACACAACCGTAGGTGTAAAAAATGTCGGCGTACCAGAAATTAAAGACTAAAGGAAGTTAGTTGACGGGTATTTCCTCACACAACCATAAGTGGAAGGAATGTAGAGTTCGGGGAAGGAAATAAGCCAAAAGTGTATATGTAAATTGCAGATATTAGGCCTCACACAACCATAGATGTAGGTATTGGAGAGGTATGTGTAAGAGAGTGTCTCATGGGCGGTGTAGGCCCCACGCAACCATGTGTAAGGAATTAAAAAGGATGAACTATGGCAACACCATAATGGTATTATAATAGAAAGAGGAAGAAAGGTTACAAAGGGGGGTGAACAAGACGAGGGACAAAAAACCCTACGATAGGGGAAGTCACGAAGTAAGTGGAGAAAAAGGAAAGAGTAGTTTCAGGGTAGAAAGAAGATAATTTTTTGGAGAAAAAGAAACGGAATTTCCTATACTTGCAACCTGGTCCGGGACGGACTCCCGCTCCGGTTGGCCGAACTGCGGGCCAACCACGACTGGGAACCCGGCAGCCAGAAAGGTGCAGCAGTGACATAAAATGTACCTAAAACAAAAAACCCACAACCACGGACCAGTGCGGTGAGCAGAAGGGTAGTAAAAAATTGCAAAACATTACGAAACAACTTGTCAACAAACCAAAAACTATAACATACGAAGCGAGCCAGGTTCAAGAAAACAATTTTATGGTTGTGGCGGGGAGAGGGGGTTAGCCTTTCTTTTCTGCCACGTTTCAAATGAAAGACAACTGTGTGGACAAGAGCCCCTCACGGGGCTTGTACTACCGCCCACGCTGAAGAGCTCGCTCCAGTGATGCAAAGCAGTGACGCAGTCGAAGCCCAGCGCCCGCAGTGTGCACAGCGCTGCGTCTCCCCACGCCTTCACTCCATGCGCACTCTCTCTCGAGTCACTGGAGCTCCACCTCACACTAGTAGATGCAAACAAGAAACAGATATACAGAGAGTGGAACTATCATTGCCGTCCTTAGTGTTTGCCAACCCAGTAAGAACTGGGTGGGTAACACACTTCACATTATACAGTAAGTACAATTAGAATCGCAGACATGACTGGGCGGCAGACAGCGAGTCCTAGCAGTATTGCGATATTTTAGACGCATATAAACCAAACAAATTGGATACAAATTAATATTCAAAAATGACAAAGTAATGCGAAAGAATTCCCGGAAAGTGAAAAGGGAGTTACGCCTTTATAGAAGTAAATATTCTAAGGGGTTGCATGTGACAGATTAGAGAGTAAAGGAAAACCCTTCCAGGCACATTTCAACCTAAAAAAGGGGGGGGGGGATGTTCATTTCACTTGCTATGCTATTTACAATTAATGAATTCAATCAACACAATTTAAAATTACCTCAAAAATTAATGTAATCCATTTAATTAAAAATCAGTCCCAATAGACAGTGAATCAAACCTATTAAATTATTGTATATTATATGTTCATGTTTGACAGTTACAATATTTGCAATTAAGTCCGTATCACATATTCATTCAGCCCCACCTCAGTTTAGTCCATAACCCACCTTTCCGCAAATTTCTAGACTTCTCCAAGCGCCCTCATGCACAGTCGCCTTCGCTCGTCGGGTTTCACGCCCACTCGTCCATTAACACCACAAAAACACCTCGTCCGCCGTCGTCTCGCAATCTCCCGTCATCGTCCGTCATATTTTCCCCGATGTCCCTCGTTGACCTCGCCTGGTTACTGAACTCAGCCAGAAAGAAGGCTTCTACCAAGACTCCCAGTCCTTGGACCGCTGCAAAATGTATAGGGCCGTAGGCCATCGCCCAGAAATTTCTCTAAATGCCGCATTGAGCAGAGGGTCCTAGTTCCCAGAATTTTCTTTCGCATCCTCTAAACTCAACGGCTTTTCCAGCAAGGAGAGGAGGGGCTGTGATGCCAGCCAGGAGCTGGACGACGCGACCGAGCAGACCGCCTGGGGGGAAGATAAGGGCCGAGGGGGTCAGCCCTCCCACAGTGCCGGCCTGCGCGTAATGGGAACTTCGTGCGCGAGACGAGAGGTAACGCGCGTAATACTGCCCCATCTTTAAGTCTCGTCCCGAACAGACTCTCCAAAACTTGGGCCTTCATACAGCACCAGTCGGTCGATGTTGACAACCTTAGGATATGCCCGAGAGCCTTGTCGACAAATCCGGCAGACCACATAATTTATCTCTTCCATGATCCTGTATGGGCCTTTCCAGCATTTCTGTAGCTTCGGGCAATGTCCCTTCTTCCTTTGAGGGTTGTACAACCACACCATATGCTTTATTCTCTAACCTTTTACTGTCTGTATATAAAGACATTTACCAATTAACTATCTTTATGAGGTGAAATTATATTCTGTAACTCAATATGTCTCCATGATTGTCGTTCGAATGCCTTGTGATTGTCTCTATATAAAGTCCGGTCAACAAGGTGTCTTTATGAACGAACATGGAAAGAAAACAGCCGATGTATTAAGGTATATTATACAATTACGTTTTACAGAAAACGTTTTAAAATGCCCTAAACATGAGGAATATTATAGTCTGTTATACTTCAGCACAAATAAACGGTGTCTGGAATACATTTAAGGAGCACAGTTCATAATTCGCTAGTGATACTCTTCCTTGAACGTTATCACGAAGTAAAGGATTTGGCTCGGGTTAGTGCTCCTATCTCGTGATGCTCAATATCAACTAGTACCACCTGTAATCTTGTATCCATAGAAATAAGTAAATTTATTTTAGAAGTACTATTAGAAAATTCATTAAGAAATAAATTTCACTTATAGTTAAAAATTCACTATAATAACATAATTTGTGACACAATGCTTTCTGTAATAATGGAAAAAATGTAATTCATTAAGCAGATCGTTGATTTCAGAACACATCCCGCTGTGTTGCCAAATACACATCTTTGCACAAAGATATGAATAAAGATATTGCTTACAGAATACCTCATAAAGACGCCTACGAGTAACCGTTGTTATGGTTACTCGTAGTAGTATAGGCCAATTTGACCCAGCAGCTATCTGTGAATTACTTAATCTGTAGCGTGCCGTTTGTAAGTCATATGTAGGGTAGCGTAGTGGTTAGCATCGTTACTTTAGACACAGAGACATACTGTATTTGTGAGTTCGAGTTCGAGTTTGCTGAATTAAATTCTTGTTTTATTGCAAGTTCTTTGGTTCATTTGTTAACGTACTAGCTATTTTCTTCTTCTTCTTCTTCTCACCATGTATGTAAATTATAAAAAAACATTAACTTTAGTATCTAGGGTTTATATTAACACACTCATTTATTGGTAAATAATACTCTGTTACTTGGATTCTATTGTACGAATAAAAAAATACATACACTACATGACTGTTCATTTGCCCGTCTCGGGTTGTCACAGTGTGACCTGCTTGTTACCTACTTATAAATGACTGGCAGGCTGCAAGTATTTGAGGTGAGCATACATTGAGTACGGTCATATATAAAAATATTTTTGTTGGAGATATAATTCATTGCGATTGTTGCATGATGTGCTCGATACTTAAATATGTGTATACATAAGTTTTTTAATTTCGTATCATGTTGTATTTTTATACCTGTTAAATGATTGGACTCTCTAGCGGATTGAACCTGCAATACCTTATTTTAAAGGATGATTCACTGTCTCCGGCACCGTCAGGGTACATGAGTTATTTCCTATAAAAAATTTAAATAGCATATGTAAAAAATAAATATGTTTTGTCAAGGATGGCGTAATTACAATACTTCTAAATACCGAGTTGCTTTCTTGGTCGGTAATGTATACCATGCACGGAAAGGCAGGACGGTCATTGTGGTCTGTGATTCCATTGAATTTATATCGATAGCTACGATATGCACTCGCAGCCTCCAGGTCTTCTGTGTATGAAACAGCTACACCAGATTTTTTCAGTTAAGGTAACCCTCTTCTCTTTATGTTTTGGGTCTTCTAAAAGCAGAGTACATACATAGTTGAAATGTATGCGTGTGTGTGTGTGTGTGTTGTGATACCTCTTTACTCGTCATTACAAAGTTCGTACATGTAATGATATTTCTATATTAATAAAAACTTTGTGGCGAGCGATTCATGTGGCGTGACCCTCTCTTCGACCTAAGCCCGTTTTGCAACTCGTCACAAAAAGGAGGTACTGTGCACTACAAATATGCGATCGTGCTTACATCAAACGCAACCATATATTATAAAACATTCAAGCAACCAGAATGCACTTTCGTGCATCGTGACCCATTGTAACTCGAGCGTAAATGAGTGAAACGGGAAACGGTATCAAAACTTTGCATTTCCACTAGCGTGGCGAATTTCACCAGGGAACAGCGTAAATGGGGACATAAATCAATAGGTTCCTTGCAAAATGAAATACTACATGTATAATTACGTACCGGATATTGGTCGTTTCATGTAAAGTGAGATATTAATCTCAAAAACATGTAGTGAACAAGTGCAGCCATTGCACGTAACTTTCTGGAGACGTGAAAATTAATAAAGACATTTGTGCAAAATCCACCTATTAATTAATGTGACGTGTTACAAAATATGAAACTGAAATTCATAACAACTAAAAATTTGATATAAATAGTTTGTCAACAACGCAAGTAGTTGGGCTCAGGCCGCTCCTTTGATGTCATCTGGCCGCCCCTTCAGGCAAGTCCGGTAGCCGAACATTAAATTCAATTAAAGCAAAAATCAAGTGATCAATCAACAGCAATAGACAAAACGTGCTAGAAATAAAATAACATAATTTTTGGAACCATAAAAATTCTTACCAAACATATTTTTAAATCGCCGTAGGTTTTGAGTGCACCCGTATGGTGCATTGGCACTTCTATAAGTAAAAAGAGGGATTCACTGTATTGTGTACAATATTATATGTCAGTTGTGTCCTAGCTATAAGTTTTAAGAGCCACATTATTTATTCTCCACGTTTTAAGTGTCACCCGATCCTGAAGTACCGATCGGGCGAAGCCATGATTATCGTTTGTCATCAGCGGTCTTACAGATGAGGTCAGCGTCATGCCACTCAGGGAACTTCAACTTTTGTTTAACTGATCTAGCTTGCACTAGTTCTGTTAGTACTTAAACCTTCATTTATAGCCCCGAGTCGTGCCCACCACTCTTACGACTCAGACCGGAGAGTTTTATTAGTTTCAGCCCTTGATGGCAGATAGTCGTTTGCTCAACGGTGGAGCTTTGTGCATCGTGTACGCTTAAGTAAAGCGGAGTGTAAGCATTTTGTATAGAGAACTTAGTATATGAAAACTTTTGCCTATACAGAACTTGTCTCCGTCATTTCACGACCTGACCACGTCACAGTCATTCTAGGACCCGGCCTCCTCCGGGAAAGTGTATGTCTTCAGTGTTTATGTATTCAAGTGTTCATGGATTCAAGTGTTAACTTTCCGACGGTATAATAATCGCATGGCGTACAGAACGGTCAACAGTTCCGTTGACCACCACGAATGAGACGCGAGTTATAGGTCTGCATAAGTCACGGCTGAACACTCCTGAGAGAGTCTCGTGTCGCTTCGAGGCAACACTGAGCGATCGGCGCCCTTATAAACATTTCATCAACAGAATATTATTATCTCAGCATATGCCCTATAACCTTGGCCGTGTCACATGCGTAATTCGTTTCGTAATGTGCTTATATTTCTAGCACTATAAATGTTACGTACTCAAAATAAGTTCATGAATATACACTGAGGAGCCAAAAAAAAAAAAAAACTGGTACACCTGCCTAATATCGTGTAGGGCCCCCGCGAGCACGCAGAAGTGCCGCAAGACGACGTGGCATGGACTCGACTAATGTCTGAAGGTATACAGGAGGCATTTCACACCATGAATCCTGCAGGGGCGAGGCGGTGCAGATCTCTTCTGAACAGGACGTTGCAAGGCATCCCAGATATGCTCAGTAATGTTCATGTCTGGTGATTTAGGTGCCCAATGGAAGTGTCTAAAGTCAGAAGAGTGTTCCTGGAGCCACTCGGTAGCAACTCTCGGCGTGTGGGGTGTCGCATTGTTCTGCTGGAATTGTCCACGTCCGTCGGAATGCACAATGGACATGAATGGGTGCAGGTGATCGGACAGGATGCTTACGTATCTGTCACCTGTTAGAGTCGTATCTAGACGTATCAGGGGTCCCATTTCACGCCAACTGCACACGCCCCATACCNCCATACCCATACACGTCCATCCGCACTATACAATTGGAAACGAGACTCGTCAGACCAGGCAACGTGTTTCCAGTCGTCAACAGTCCAACGGTGGTGTTGGTGGGCCCAGGCGAGGCGTAAAACATTGTGTCGTGCAGTCAACAACGGTGCACGAGTGGGACTTCGGCTCCGAAAGACCATATCAATGATGGTCCGTTGAATAGTTCGCACTCTGGCACTTGTTGATGCCCCAGCATTGAAATCTGCGCCAATTTGAGAAAGGGTTGCACGTCTGTCACGTTTAATGATTCTCGTCAGTCGTCGTTTGTCCCGGTCGTTCACGATATTTTTCCGGCCGCAGAGATGTCGAAGATTTCATGTTTTACCGGATTCCCGATATTCACGGTACACTCGTGAAATGGTCGTACGCGAAAATCCAAATTTTATCGCTACCTCGGAGATGCTTTATCCCATCTCTCGTGCGCCAACCATAACACCGCGTTCAAACTCACATAAATCTTGATAACCTGCCATTGTAGCAGCAGTAACCGATGTAGTAAATTTTCCGGACGCTTATTGTCTTATATAGGCGCTGCCGACAGCATCGCGTTACTCTGATTGGTTCCATATCTCGGTTTTTTTGCATACGCACGCCTATACGAGTTTTTTTTGGCTCTCCAGTGTGCTATTTAAACCGAACTAAATTATTACCTCGTAGAGTATAACAGAATTCCTCTTGTAAAGGGGGAGTGCACGTATCTCACCATCTCTCCCTTTTTCTCGGCTTATGCAATGTGCCATCCCTTCGAATTGGTGAGACAGGCACGGTGCTCGCACCGCCGGCCGACCACCTGGGCTGCCTTACAGATTATCAAGATATTAGTTGATCGTGCAATGCCGGACAGGACGGACGCGTTCCGTTGCTGGTGTTGTGAGTGTTGGCTGTACTCTGAATTTGACGGTTACATTTTAATCGGTTCGTAATTAAATCGTTTGCTTTTCTGTTGTACTAACCAGGGTGGGCTAATCGTGTCTAGCGTCTTTTAACACGGCGTACAGAACCCGACGTTTGTGTAATATGCGATTGCCATGGTTGGTAAGTACTTAACTATTTTCCTTTCCATTTTATTTTTATATCAGTTTACATCAGTGTGTATCAGTGTTGCCCTTAACGTTCCCGCACTTCACATTGGGAATTTTTTCGCAAAACATAACATATAGCGCTCGATGCTCGCGCAATATGCATTGGTTGGTAAATGCTTGTAACTATTTGCTTTTATTGTTATTTTTTGTATATTTGTTTGCAACGGCGCGTAGTAGTGTCGCCTCTCTTGCGCGACTATTGGCTTAAATGTATGTTGTTTCGTCACAAGAAAGGAACACCATCTTTACAAGGCGTGTAATGCGTATCACACTTGGCACATTGTAGAATTTGTTTTTCGGTTGGTCCTTGTGAGCAGATGCTCTTTTCATGTCCTCGAGCATTCCAGCTTTTTACCGAAGTTCTTGGTGCACTGGTAAAGTTTCTATCACTATCTGGGTTCTGCAGAACTAACTAGTATTTTTTTATATTAACATGACCGATTTTTCGTTTACAGGGAGGTTTCATATCTTGTACATGCAGTTCCGCGACTCCTCTTGTTAGACCGACGGTATTTATTTGTATTAACTCCTACATATTTTAATGTAACCGGCGACTACCTAAAACCTTGCTCTGGTACAATTGTATACACTTATATTTTTCCACAGTATGGGTACTTGTTGTTTAGGTATAATCATGCTGACGAGGTCTCGGGACGCTGGACCACGCTTCAGGCTGACTGTGTTTATATATATATATATATATGTGTGTGTGTGTGTGTTTTAATTATGCTGTAACCCCTTCCCCACGACTACATACATCTTGCTCGCAGCGTAATTGTCTATACCTTAACTTTCTCATGTATAGATGGTTGTTGCATGTTACTCGTGCTAAAGTTTAATTATGTATATATAACTCTTGCGGTAGCAGACTACGAGCGTGGTTGAGATGGGTGATTGACGAGTGCGCGCGGGCCAGCACGTAAGTGTGATATTTCAGACCCCCTACACTCCTACATGCATCGGTAACTGGTAACTACTACGACATGCTTGCAACGCAATTGTATGTATACCTGCCTTTATTTTCTTTACATGCATAGCTGATTGCTACATGTTAGACGAACTTAAATAGTTCCGACATGACACCCTCCTATGCTTATAACGGGTATTAGGGTCCTAATTATACTTATCGCATTGATTTCATCCAGGAATGGTGTCAGTGATATGAATTTGGCGGTCGTGGTTTTCGCGGATAGGAAATTACAGGCAACTATGTTTATAAGTTAGTTTAATGAATAATTGACCCTGCTGCCTTGTTCTATGTTGGGAGAAATGCATAAGATTTAAATTTTATTACTATGGCCTTAGCAGATGGGAAATGGTTGTCAATTATGCTTATAAGAGAGAGGTTATGGTCTAATGGACCCTGCCATCCGTTCGATGTCGGGAACGATGCGTGTGTGATATGAATTTCGCGACTGTAGCTTCGGCAGATGGGAAATGGTGGTCGACTATGCTTATAAGAGGGTTTAAGGGTGTCATTGACCTTGTCGTGTCAATCGTCGTCGGAGGCGATGCATATGATATGCATTTGGTGGATATAGATTCTGCGGATGGTAAATGGTGGTCAACTATGCTTATAAGAGGGCTTAAGGCGTACTTAACCCCACGGCCCTTTTCGTCGCCGGGGGTGATGCTTATGTTATGAATTTGGTGACTATCTTACACAGTTCGAAAATTATAGCCGACTATGTTAATACGAAGGCTTAAGGCCTTATTGTCTCTACCATCCTATTCAGCACCAAGGGCGATGCCTACGCTATAGATTTGAAGACTTTATCTTAAATAGTTCTGAAATGGTGGCCAACTATGCTTATAAGAGGGCTTAGGGTGTAATTGTCTCTACCATCCTATTCGACATCAGGGCTGATGTCTATGTTATGAATTTGACGACTTTATCTTAAAGAGTTCGGGAATTACAGCCCACTATGCTTCTATGATGGCTTTGCGCATACTTGACCCTGAGGTCCTTTTCGTCGTCGGGGGTGATGCCTATTTTATTAATTTGATGACTATACAGTGAAGTATCGGTTAACCGTCAGTAAACTTACACGACAAGTACAATAATAAAATTGAATACAAAAAACCAACTTAATAAACTGAAAATGAAATGACTTTTTTCTCGCTTCATATTAGATCGAATTAAGCACATTATTGAGTTGAACAATACGTATACTGTACTGTAATACATACTTTTGTCAATGAATACCCAGTAAAAATTCATTAGGGGGGTGCGGAATGCGAATGATTCACGTTTGTTGTTTATGTACAACGTACATATGTACTTCGTAGAATCGTTCCGTCTTCCTCTTTCTCATTCCTAGACACTCATCCGCCCTCCCATTCCTACAGTCAGTTCAGTAGCGGTAGTCACTTAGTCAGCAAGTCATTGTCCTCAGTTTGTTGTCAAAGTGTAGTGTGTTTAAAAATGTCTGAGAAACGGAAATGTGTTTTATTGGGACTTTGTCAAAAAATTGAAATTATAAAACGACTGCGTAAAGGAGAAAGTGTGACGAGTATCGCTTTGCTATATGGAATCGGGTGGACGACAGTCAATGATATTAAGAAAGATGCAGATAAAATGGAAAGTTGATGAGGAACTAGTATTAAGAGCAACACAGGCGGTAGAATGCTTAAGTGAAGAAGAAGAGGATGATACACTCAAGGATTGCCCCAAAATAATTAGCTACAGTGATGCTAAAAACATGTTTTCCAAGTGCATTGAATGGTACGAGCAACAAGAAGAGGCAGACGCTACACAGATATTACTCGTACGTAAGATACGCAAAACGCCAGCAACAAAAGCACGTGGAGTATTACAGCAAAGGAAAATGGCATACTTTTTTAGGTAGGATTATACTACTGAACATATACATAATAGTACTGTATTCAATTTTGTTATTTTATCAACATAATAAACAGAAGTCTACAATATTTAATATCAAATAATACTGTGCTGTACATACTTCTATTGATTGCTACCTGTTTAAAATATAGTGCTAAATATCGTATACATTATTATCGCTAGTATCTGTCGTGTCTTTGAGAGGGGAGGGGGGCATTTCTATTATCCGTCTATTCTCTCAACCATTACGGTGACGTTCCCGAGACTGGCAGATAATGGAGACTTCACTGTATCTTAAACAGTTAAAAAAATTTATTTTTTTCGCGATGATAAGTTAATTGTTTGGTGGATGTGTAGACTGATGCGGGTATTTACTTTATTTCTTCCCCATAACCACGCAATGGCGATTTATATGTATATACCTTCGGGGGCCTGTCCGAATGCTCGGGATGGTAATACTATGTATGTATTCGTCGTTAAACATCTCACTATCCTAGATGCTGCAGTGGTCTTGTAGGCAAGACAATCGACCGCTGACCCCAGTGGAGCCGGAACGATCCTTCATGTCTCTGGCATTTTTTGTGAGTTGCAAAACGACTACCAACTAAAAAAAGTAATCCCCTTTGATCCTTGTGGTCACCATTTGAACTACACTCCCCGATGATAGCGCACCCCTGCAGGCGACGAGTGAACCAACACCCACAAAATGGCCGCGACAGTACCGGCGCTCCTAGCCTTGAACTGAAGAACTTCAAACACTCTGGTAGCTGCCCTAATAATCAAATATGGCCGCCCACAGCGGTTGACTGGTGGCAGGCGCGGAAATTAAAGATGACTTAGCACACTCTGGTGGCGGATGCGGGAATCAAATATTGCCGCCTACAGCAGATGACTGGTGGCGGTGGGTGCGAAATTAAAGATGGAGGATGTAAAAAGCAAGAGAGAAAATAAAGGAGACCATAAGGAATTTATAAAACCCCGAGGGATAGAACAGGCGAGAGAGAATGGGCGTGAGTGAGAGAGACTAGAAGGAATGAGAGAAGTGTCATGACAGGGCAATGAACTTGAACATTTTTCAGACAAGATGGATGGTGCTGGCATATAATTTTCAGAGCATAAATGTTAGGGTGACCCCTAACAACGTTAGGGTGACCCCTCATACCCAAAATTGAGTAATTTTGTCACATTTGGAGTCATGCTATTTTCGGACTGAGTGACTCATAAAAATTTGGGTATGGAAAATTTCTGCGGGCAATTCTGGAGGTTTGGAGGGAAATTCGGGAAATTTTGGGCATGTTTAATTGAAAAATAGCAATTACGAGTGAAAAAGGGAAAATGGCCACCATTGGCGAGGAATGACAGAGCAGGAGGTTTACGTACGGCGTAATCCAAGATGGCCGCCGTGGCGCCACTGTTCCGCAACCAGTATCCAGGTGCGCTAGAAGGAACATTTTATAACTACTTACAGGAACAAGCAAAATAGTCAGTGCGAGCTAGTTCGCAAATTCTGTATAGTTTGACTGAAACAATCGATTATCAAACTAAAGACGTCAAAATAATTAGCACGCAGATAACTATTAATTTATGTTTACATAAATATGTTCAATTTATATACAGTATGAATAATGGGCCGTTTAAAAAGTAAAGTGAAGTGCAATTAAACGAATTACAAATAAAAAAAATGAGTTTAAAAACCACATACTTTTAACTGCGACTATTGCAACCACTGCATCTATTTGCCAATATAGTACGCTGCATTCTTCTGAGCTATTTCATGTGTGCCACTTGAAATTGAATGAAAACTTTTCATTAGATATGAAACATAATCACCCATCATACAAGACCTACTCAAGTCAATTTTTTTTTCTTTTCCTGGTGTAATAGGAAACTTGTAGCAGAATAATATTTCGTTTGTATTTCAATATTATGAATACGCAGACATCAAATTATTGTATACGCACATCAATTTTGGGCCGTAGAACTTGAACGCCTATAAAAAAGATGGTTTGATAATTTTGACCGTAGCAATGCAGCAAAACCCCATTGATGGTATCGCTGTTTGTGCAGACATTTTTTCCTAGTAATGTTTTTTCCGTAATAATATTATTATATATAATAAACCGATTCACATTGTATAAAGGCAGTTAGAAAATTAGTGGTAAGGTGGCAGATATTGCTAGAAAATATTGTCTTACACAGTGCAGTTCGCATAGTCATTCATCATAGCCGGTCCATTCGAGTTTGCGGTCGTCAGAAAACATTTGGACTCTGCCTTGAACACGTAACGGACCTGTTTCAATTCATGGAAACTGCTAAAAGTTGCTGAATACGCCACAACACACCAACAGCAGCACATCTTAAGCCAGTTCAATTGTCCATCGAAAACTACTCGTCCTATCTACATGAAACCAAAACCATACTAAATAAAATGGTAAAGTCATATCTGTGGGTTTTTTTTAAATTTCATGCTTCTAAGTCTTAAGCGTTGTCTTATATAGCCAAATATATAAAATTGTAAAAAAAAACCCTACAAACTATAAAAATGTTTTCCAGGACTTTTTATTCATAGTTAATTTCTTACGAGATTATGAAAAACCCTAGACGAAGTACACTCTTTTCTTAGAAACAAATTTGGCTCGGAAATTCTGTTTAGGAGAACAAATTTACTTACAATGAACTTTATTAAAAATTAGCGGATTCAAAGAAAATTAAAAAAATATATTTTTCAAAATTATTGTAAAATGGATGTATTTCGTTGATTCTATTTTGCGTAGTTTATAGTTGAACTTTCAAATGCAAATTGAATCATGAAGATGCCTTAATAACATTTTATGATAAATTAATTTAAAAATCGCACTGTGTTTACGTGTATTGGTGGTTGCGGTGTGGCCAGTATTCCAGCTCAAGAGCGGCCATATCTCTCCACTCCCTCCACTCCCACGACTCGTAGTACTTCTAGTGGTAACAATATTATTATTTAGGTGTAATAATAAATACAGAGGGGTACTGCATGCCCCTACGCTATGTTAAGTAGCCTGTGCTGGAAGTTTAATATCATTTTTTGTCAGTTCCTTTTTATACAACTATAGCAGACATAAAACTGATGCTCGGCACTCCAAACCATTGTTGCGTTTTTTTAAAGCATTATTGCAACAGTGACTCTAGATCGTTAAAGTCTCAACTAAATAACTTTTAAAGTGACTTTTTTTACTGTAATTTAGGCCACAAAAATGTGTAAATTTGTCAGTACCCCAGGCAGAAATCGAACTCACAACCTCCCATCCATTATTCAAGCAAGCACTCTGATGCCTACAGCCACGATCACTAACACAGTTACTGCTTATTCCCATTCTCAGGTAATATTGGGTATTTCTGCTATTACAAAAAGAGAATGATACAAAAAATTAAAAACACATTAGCTACTTTGTTTAACGTCAAACGTGAATTATGAAAAATTATTGAAAATTGCAGTTAACTCCAATTTTTGTGTCTTTATAATTTATGCCATATCAATGCAACATTCTTCTTAATACTTCTCTGGAAATATCTAATATTTGGCTGTGTCAACAGCCAAGTTAAAACAATAAAGGCTCTTCACAGTAAAGTGAGCTCTTTTCTAAGCCCTCTCATTTCGAATAATAGCAAATAAATACACTTTATTGTAGCCCTAGATGTTAAGTCGCGAGTCCGGTGAAATATATACACAGTGTTCATTATTTGCATGACAACATTAATTTTTAAAATGGGCTGAAGGTTAAAAAATGGCTGGCAGGAAAAAAAGTAACTAGGGACTCGAAAGTGCTCACTTTACCGTGGACAGCCTATAGCAATAAGTGCTGTAAAATGCTGTGTCCACTAAGTTGTACCACATTATTATCAGGCGAAGCAACAGCACCGAAAAATGGTATTTGTTTTTAATTGTAAATGTTTCGTCTTGTCCAGCACACGGTCTATCACGATCAGCGACGGGACATGAGCAAGATGGCCTCTATAGAAGAAGCACTTCGCATATTCGACACCATGATGGAAGGGCAGCGCTGGGTCGCTGGAGAGAACATCACCATAGCCGACTACAGTATGGCTGTCTCTGTCACCACAGCTGAGGTAAACCTCCGGTGTTATGTTTCACGAGTCTTGATTGCTTGGGCGTTTGGGATTGAGATGGGTAAGAGCAGTGCTTACTATATACAGGGAATACTTAATAGCGTGACTTAGCACTGAAGTATGCTCAACATTGTCTGTCTACCACTCTAGTGAGTGTTTCGCCAAATCAGGCTGTATATATTATTCGTGTGTCTATATACACACATATATTAAACATATTGTTCACTCTTTATTGAGCACTTTTGAAAGCCCTACTGAAGATACACTTTACTCCCCATTTTGTATCGTTCCGCCGTGTGTAAAATTCACATTGCCGTGTGCCTAATGAATACATTCATGCGTCAGTCAAATGGAAGCATTAAAGTATTGGGAACCTAAATGTATTAATAATTCACCATTACGTACTCTTATGTGTATACACGATGAGTCGTTAATATATGCTAACCGGCGTGAGCGGAATCCTCAAAACAAATAAATAGGGAAACGTATATATGACATAGGGCCGAAAGTGATTTCTGAGGGTGGTAGAAGCCTCGGAACTTTGTGATCGGAAGTACGTTATGCGAAGATAATTTAGAAACCACTTGCTATTAAGCAACGAAGATTGGCATACAGGCAAACATTACTAGGCAGGTTACCACACAAAATTATATTGCGGAGAGTACACCCCTTCATACTGATACCTGCCCAATGCTGTGGTTTATAAGAAGGTATTGAATCTGCTCTCGGCGCGAGGCGCTAGCGATTGATGCTGGCCCTCCGTGTTAGGGCGTAGGAATACGTTGACACTATTGTCTCTAGGTCCAATTTACTAATAAATGCACCTCGTTTTTAGGTTACCAATAAATTAGTTTTATTAACGCTTAACAGGGCCACTCATACATGTACACACGAGACAACACTCCCCTTCCCTTTTATACGTCGGCTCCGTAT
>NQII01005304.1:0-110704 GCA_002778355.1 Clitarchus hookeri
CACACACGTTTTCCAACGACGAGATGGCGAACATTAATTTCATTTGTGAACGTGCCAGCGGCAACGTACGGGAGGTAGCGAGATTGTACCAGGGGAAGCATTTCCTCACGGAAGACAGCCAGCCAATCGTGTTTTCACGAGATCCCATCAGGGCCTGCGTGAAATTGGCTATTTTACACCCAACAAGCGTCATGCAGGTAGACCAAGAACACTGTCGACTCCAGACATGGGAGAACGAGTGTTACGCCGAGTAGAGGAAACGCCGTGCACGAGTACCAGAAGGATCGCAGCAGCAGAACACGTTGCGCGCACATCGCCATTTGGCGGATATTACGCGAGGGACAGTACGAGAGCAAACCTTGGCCGCACCTGACTTTCCAGCCCGGGTTGCCTTCAGTCAATTGATCCTTGGGGCGGTATTCATAGTTAAGTCTAAAAACTGTCTTGGTCAATACCAACTTTTCTCTCAAGGCAGCGTTATTTCCGCTCCATGTTTCACAGTACACAAAAAAAAAAACGATCTTCGTAAAGGTGGCATGTACAAGGAATAGCTTATTTTTCACCACTTCCGGATTGGTCAAGTGCGAGTTTAAGGCATGGTACATAACCTCGAATGTAAACGAAACTTGGCGACTAGACGCGAACAAGTAATACATAGGTATTTGTACCACCATGACGTAAAATCTGCACGTTATTATACGCTACCAGAAAAACAAAGTATTCCTGGAGTTTTTCAAATACATAAAAACGTGATTGGAAACAAACGAAGTAAGGCTGATTCGTTAAAGTGCAAAAAAAAACTGTTTTTTTTTTAATTAGGAAAGTGTTGCGTAAGAGTATAATAAGATATTTATTGTAAGGAAAACTGTTTGAATAATATGGTTGGTTTGCACGAGCAGGCAAAATACGTAACTCAGTACGTAATCGAAAGCATTTAATTTGTACTAAAATAATCAAAACTTTATTCAAGGCAATGATATTTTATATAACCTCTGTATAAATAATTATCTGTTTATAGCGTATTTATTTTAACAAAAAATACTCGTATTTTTTAATTAACATATAATATAATCTGGTTTATTATTATTGTTACAATCTCTCAAAGTCAATGGGCTTGGCCAGGTTCCTTTAGGGATGGAGGTATTAATTAAATAGATGAGTTAATAATAATTTTCTTATTTATTCCAATATCTACAAAGAAAATATTCTCGACTTAATATCCCACAATTAACTTGCAATTTCTAATGAGTCGATTTAATCAATAAATTTTGCAATCACCTCAAATAAATTAATGCAAAAAAATAAATAAAATCAGTCTCAAAAAAAATGTGTATAATAACATATTGAAATATTTTACTAATGATATTCCCATGTTTGTCAGTTACAATAGTTACACTGATGAACCAAAAAAACTGGTATAGGCGTGCGTAAGCAATTAACAGAGGTATGGAACCAATCAGAGTAACGCGATGCGGTCGGCAGCTAGATCGGTTACTGCTGCTACAATGGCAGGTTATCAAGATTTAAATGAGTTTGAACGTGGTGTTATAGTCGGCTCACGAGAGATGGGACATAGCATCTCCAAGGTAGCAATAAAATTTCGATTTTCGCGTACGACCATTTCACGAGTGTACCGTGAATATCGGGAATCCGGTAAAACATCAAATCTTCGACATCGCTGCGGCCGGAAAAATATCGTGAACTAACGGTACAAACGACGACTGACAAGAATCATTAAACGTGACCGACGTGCAACCCTTTCTCAAATTGTTGCAGGTTGGATTTTTGGACTGCCCTGCAGGATTCATGGAGTGAATTGCCTCCTGCATACCTTCAGGCATTAGTCGAGTCAATGCCACGTCGTCTTGTGGCACTTCTGCGTGCTCGGGGGACCCTACACGATATTAGGCAGGTGTACCTGTTTTGTTGGCTCTTCAGTGTACAGCAAAGTTCTATCACATTTTCATACCATCCCACCTTATTTCAGTCCAGAATCCACCAGTCCGAAATGTTGTTTAGTTCACCGAGTTCCCCTGTGCACAATAGCCTTCTAATCGTCGGGTACCACCCCCTCTCGCCCGTCCACACCGCACAGATACTTGCTGCCGACGTCTCGTAACCTCCACCGTCGTCCTTCTCCACTGATGTCCCTCATTCCAACAGACTTCGCTAGATGGCACTTCAGCCAGATGGCTTCAACAAGAACTGCAAGCTCTCCGGCAGCTATTGGGGGGGAGGGGGTTTTTTATATAGTGTCGTTGGCATTGGTACAGAATATTCTCCGAATGCCATGTTGCGCCGCGCAAAAGGATTACCAGAAAATTCTTTTTTCGTCCTCAGTCGTCGACTGCTCCGGCCGGTGGGGAGGAGGGGCTGTGACGCCAGCTAGGTCAGCTGTCAATCATTCCTCCGGCCGTCGGCCGACGGAACAGTAAGTGAGCCTGCCTGGAGGATAGGGATGGTCGAGGTTGGTCAGCCACCCCTCTCCCCTCCCCCACATAGTGATGGTGGCAACAGGAGCCTACGCTCATCACGTAACTTTATATACACGTTTATTATCAATTACACTTATACTTGAGAATAGCAAATCAAATTTTCTAAATAAGTGTTGTTATATTTAGAGGTACGTAGTTTTTTACAGTGTAATTAGTGGTACTTAAGTGCTATTATAAGAATTACGAGCAAAAATTAATGTTATTTATAAAATTCTGCCAGTTCTGTAAATACTGTCTCAGAGCAGAACAAAATGTTTTTTCGCCCACATGTGCATTTAAACTATTAATCTCAACATAGCACAAGCTTTGCTATCAGCATTTTGCAGAAGTCTTCGCTGGTTCGACGTGTGAAGTTATCCGATCAGCGTCCACCATTGTAATAGCCTAACACCATCTAAAGTCATGTCTACAGTAAACTTGGCTAAGACGGGTTTATTTGCCGTCTTAAGCAAAGTCTCAGCTACTATGAAACGTAGTTCGAAGTTAAAACCTCAATCAGTTACTATGCAAAATAAATGTTCAGTCTTAAAGCACAAAAAAATAATACGGCCTTCGTGATGACCGCCTTGTTTGAATGTGCTTGAGACAAGCTTAAGCATTATTAATGAAATGCAAATACGAACTTGAGACACCTGATAAGATTGTCTCGACGAAGCTAGTGCTCAAAGTATGTTTATAAATACCGCTAAAGGTAATTCTACTGTTCAACGTTAAGTGAAAAAGAAAGCTTAATCTTTACAGTATAATTTCCCTTTTCTTGCTAAATTACACCAGCGAACACAATTACAACAAAAAAAAACGCCAAAGATTAATACTCATTGGCTTTACCACAGTATTAAAAACCAGAATTAAAGTCAGCCTCACAAATAAAAAATGCACTGTGGATGTGTGATAATCTACTGCAGAAGTATTTAAATCATTCTGTCTTTCACGAAATTTGTCTGAGCTCCGTAGAGTCGCGTGTATTCGCCACAGTGTGTGTGTGCTTGGAAGCCGCCCGAGCCCTCCTCTCAGTAGTACCGCAGTCGCAGGACGTTGGTCGAATGTCATCAAGATATATCTCAGCCCACCACAAATACAAACTCATACAGGCTATCCATGGTAAAGTGAGCACTTTCGAAAACCCTCTCGTTTGGAATAATAGTCTATTAATATATTTTATTTTAGCATTAGACGTTAACTTCCGAGTGCGGTGGAATATGCACGCTGTATTTGTTACTTTCATGGCAATGTGTGTTTAAAAAGGTGGTTAAAGGATAAATAATGGCTTAAAGGAGAAAGTAACTTAGGGCCTCGAAAGTCCTCACTTTACCGTGAACAGCCTATACCTAACTGTCGAGGTGGCCTCCAAGTTCGCTGGGTCACACACTCGGTGCACTGACCACTCGAATACCCGTATGTATGTCATGACATTTGTATTGTCAGGCATTAATCTATGTATAATTTTTCACGAATGAAGAAACTCCTATAACATACGTTCTCTTGATTGCTCCCGTGATGGAAAATATCGCCTACCATTCTGCAAGCCCTCTGTTACAGCCTGGTATGTGTGAATCGAGTGGAACACCGCCTGCCCCCTCATTCCTTTTGGCTATCGGAGAGGAGGTAGGCTTGTGGAAGCGGCGTTAAGAAACGCGATCCGTGGACATTTTATACGCACACGTAGGCAACAAGTAACGGGGAACACGTAAAACTAATTATATCGAAAGCTAAGTGAGATAAATGAGAGCAGAGGGCAAGGTCACCTTGCTAACACGAAGTTGCATGCTCGAACCTATGAGGAGTCTTAGTGCATATTTTGTTATTCTACATTGATGTGTGAGCCTTCTTCATTACCGTCGCTTAGTTATAATGCTGGGGACTTACGAATTTTTGATACAGCATTTTTTCTGGGTTCTCAGAGGTTGTCACTGTTTCGTCCCGTTTTACCTCCTTCCTTCAATAAACATGCAGGTGCACTTCGGTAACAGTAATACATTATCTGAGAAAACTAAACAAGTAAAATTACTATTATTTTAGCGTTAAATGAAATATTGCTCTTTCCTTTGACCTCATTAACATTTTTCCCTCCCATGTTTAACGCATACTCTCATTGTTGTAGATCACTCACACAACCCGTGTTACCGGGCTTTAAAATGTTTGGCAAAGTAACTGTTTATTAAGCTTTAGAGATGTATGTTCATTTCTTTATGTGTTTGATCATATACGTGAGATATTTTTGTAGTGATGGTAGAGAAAAAAGCAGGATCTAGCACAGTTTATATCACAGGTAGTAGCATATTAGAAATTGAAAAACATGGAGACGTTGCCATAAATTGCGTAATTTTAACCAAAATAATACTAAAATACCAAATGTTAAAATTTTACAGAAAAATCATTCATATTTAAATCTTCATGAACTGGCGTGAATTTTAACAAAATCCACACAATAATTTTAAAATATTAATTGTCATCAATTTTATGTAAAAAATGAGAGGAAAATTAAGATTTCAAAAACCGACAATTTTTTACTGGCTTGAATTCTGTACGAGCATGTACTAGTGTATGGATTTACCAGCTCATCTTAGCTAAATGCCATACAAAACTGAGTTTCTTTACAATATCAGCAATTACGAGCTCGAGGATTTCTCTCTCAATTATCATGAAAACTCCAAATTATGATCAATTTTTACTATTATTAATTTCCTTGATTATGTAATTCGTAGATCAAGTCAACCAACTTTTCGTTAATAATTTTTTAATCCTATTTTTTAAGTAGCTGAACATATCTTCCTGGCTAAATTATCTTAAGTTGACTATTCAAATTGCACAAGATCTTCCGAAAGCTTTCTATTTTGTTAACTAAAAATGAACATAAGTTTCTCGAAAATAAAATTAACTTATGAAAATTATGATAACTATACTAATATTGTTTTATGAATAAATGCCATTTCCCACGAATGAAACCCTAATAAGCAAACAAATTTCAATAAGAGTTTCAAACACATTAGCATAATTAAACAAGTTAATGTAAAATATATACACCAAACAGATCTGAAAAAATATATTCCCCAGCAACACAAAAATCTGGTCAAGGAATTAAAAATATGACATATCAAAATAATATGTTTGAATGAATTATGTGGGAGCATTGACGGTATTCTAGTTACCCATGGTGAAGGAAATGCAGTGCATGATAATTATTACAATGAAAAAGTAAGTATTACGTATATATTAAGTAATAAACAAGAATATTTCATTGTTAACAACCCCAGAGGGATTCCATATCTGATGAGATTATAAAATATCACTCCTCATTATTTTATTAATCCTGAGTTCTGTGGGAAGGGAATAATCAGTTTGTCACTAAATAACCTACATATACCATACATTCATTTACCTGAGTATAATTACTTTGTTCCTCTTACAAAATTAAGCGAACAATTGGAAAGAGGAGACAGAGGAATAAACAGATTATATGAGGTTTGCAAAACCCACGACATTGCATACAGAGATCACAAACATTTTGAATATAAACATGAAACCAATAAAATTTTACAAAAGAAGCTAAAGAAATTATGTTAGCTGAAGATACTCCAATTGCTGGAAAAAAACTTCTGCTGCTGTTAGTAGGACTATGTTCGCAAAACGAAAATTAAGAATGAGGGATAAAACTGTAATATTAAAAAAAAAAAAACAAAATGTACTTAAGTATTTTATATATAAATTAAGATGAAAACCATTACTTTCGATATACCAATCACTTAACTGAAATAATTTGATATTCGTAATTATTTAACAAAAGATCAACTTCAGACGGTAAATAAAAAAAATCATGGGAATGTAAGTCACCGAGATTAACATTATCGTTTCCTTCAATAAAAAAAGATAATCCCTGAAAAGAGATCACGTAGACTGCATCTTTATGGGTCTTTTTTTACCATTTTTTCCCCAAAATTATGTTTATTAGGTACTTTAGCTGGTAGTACAGGTGGTATAATTAATTCTGTCTTACAATCTGGAAATAATAAAAAGAATAAGAAGAGCAAGAAATAAATTACTAAACTACAGAAAATAATTCTTTTGGCGAAGGAGTTGTTGCAAAAAAAAAGTTATACCGAAAACATTTAATATAGAACACACATAAAAAATTATGTAAAAAAAATTTTTTATCAAACATTTTAGAGGTGTTTAAAATATATAATTACCAAATGAAATGAACAAAAATTAATGTTATATCGTTAATTTAGACATTTCATCAAATCTTTGCACCTAGTGAGTTTGTTGCTATACAACTTATAATGATGTTTATTACTTTTATTCATTCGGAAGTAACATACAAACATAATTCATTAATTTCTTCAAAAATGACAAAATTTATTATAGTGATGATAGAATACAGTATTTTGATTCAGTTAATTGTACTAAAGGTCGATGTTATAAAGGATCAAAGTTTTATAATGTAATTTTTCTTATATTAAATAACGTTAATATTTGGAAAACTATTAACAGAATCTTTAAACAAATATTTTTAAGTATAAGCAAAATGTTGATCCTAAATATGTTCTGAATAAGTATGCTTCAAAAATAGACAGAATTAAGGTACAATACTATAGTTTCTGCTGTACAGCATAAGCTTAGTAAGGATTTTGCATTTACAATAGAATATGTTTTAATACAAAATAGAATAATTAATAACATCGCTAAGTCAATTTATAAAGAGAATTCTGTTAGTAAAAGATTAATATACAATAAAATTAGTGAATTAAACAGTACATGTTTAAATGTTGTTAAAAAGTCTGGGTTAACACCATACAATGATTAAATCACTAATAAAATTAATGATGATGTAGTAAAATCTGATTCTATAATTAGTGAACATATAATATCAATCACTGTGAATCACTCAGAAATGTAATCATTAATTACTTAAAAAATTAAAGTTTGTATTTTTTTAATTTACTTGCAAAACAGAATAAAAATAATGTATATACTTGTAATTTTGATAACAATCTCAGCTCCTTTAATATTTTAATGCACTGTGATTTTTATGAAATAGTTTTTGTCAATTTTAATTTACCTGATGAACTATTTTTATGGTACTAAAAATGGATTTTAGTAAACCATTCGACATAAATAAATGTGATTAGCTTTTAGAGTGAATAAAAGGAAAATGTATTATTATGATAATTATAAAATTACATTAGGAATATTTATAAAATACAGGTAGTAAATAAATGTGCAAATAATTTTTAATAAATAAATTTTTGTTGGTAAATGAATAACACTTCCAAATTCTTAAAAAATATACGAAATTTGTCAATTTTAAAAAGTATTGTAATGAGTTAAACAGGCCTGTGATAAAAGAGTTTTTATATGAGAAAAGTTGTCAGTTTTTTGTGTATATGACTTGTGGCATATCGATTTAGTTGAAATGGATGCTGGAAATTTGAAAGGAATATCTTCTATGAAGATTTAAGTATATATTAATAATCATCCATATTTTTTCAAAGTCTGCATTTCCTGTACTTATTAAATAACAGTTAAACATATTGTAAATGGATTTGAAACTATATTAGTACATTAAAAGAAAACCCAACAACATACAAAGTGATAATGATAATTAAGTTTATAATAAACAGTTACTTGAACTTATGCAAAAAAATACGTAATAAATCATTATTCAACCTACTTAGAACTTAAAAGTGTAGTTGTGAGTTTTAATCGCAAATTAAAAAAATGTGAAACAAATTTGGTTTGAATGAAAATTAAAAATGAGTAAAAAGTTTAGAAAGTTTAATAAAAGAATATAATAATACAAAGTATCGAAATATTTGTATGAAAACCTTTGATGTAAATAAAAATAATGAAAATATTTTCATAAATCTAGAGATTGGGAGCTACCATGAACCAAAATATAATGTAGGAGAAATTGTAATAATAAATAAACTTAAGAGAATATTTGAAAAGGGATACACTGCTAATTGGTTAACAGAATTTTTTAATATTGATAAAACATTTAAGTATTATGTACCAGCATATATCCTAAAGGACTCAAGTGGTGAAAAAAAGGTAGTTTTTATGAACAATAAATTATGAAGACTAATCATTCCAATCAATATTTAGTTGAAAAAATGTAAAGACCTAAAGGTGTAAATATTTTTGTCGAATGGATAGGTTTTGACAGCTCTCACAATAGGTGGATCAAGAAAAAATATGCTGTTTTATAATGATCCTTAATATACATTTTGGTGTCATCTACCTTAAGAGTTAAGGATTGCAAGTATCTTTTTAATTTAATCTGAAGTATTACTGCAAGCATACTTCTTTTTAGCAATTTGTTAATCATTTTCATTTAGTTTTTTTTTAATGGTTTTCCTTTGAAAGTTATTTTTATATTCACAGGTATTATATATTCCAGTAATTATTTCTGTCAATTCCTCTTTGGGTATATAATTTACTACAGGTTTGTTTAAAACTTATATTTATTGCTTCTTACTATTTTAGTCATAAATGTTTGTTCAAAAATTAATGGTTTGGGAACAATAGCCCGTTTATTCAAAATGTTGGATTCGATTTCATCTCTCTCATCATTTATCATATAGACTATGATATTGCTTCGATCAAAAATTAATTTGAGATATTTACATAAACCATAACAGTGTATTTGATACAGGTCTTTTCCTATTTCAACTTTNGATCAAAAATTAATTTGAGATATTTACATAAACCATAACAGTGTATTTGATACAGGTCTTTTCCTATTTCAACTTTGAATGATTTAGGGTAATTAGCAATAGTTGATTCAGTAACTTTATGAATGCTGACTTCTTTCATAAATGCATAGAAAATTCTATCCTCTTCTGCTCTGCCAATGTTGTATAACGACAATNATGAATGCTGACTTCTTTCATAAATGCATAGAAAATTCTATCCTCTTCTGCTCTGCCAATGTTGTATAACGACAACCGTTGTTTTACTTTATTCTTTTGAGTTCTACCTACTTTGAAATATTTAAGGCCTACTATGCATGTTGCCTAGTAGTAGTGATGTATATTACATCTGTTTTCATAATTTCTTTTATATTAATAATAGTTCTTAAATTTAATGTCTTTCCATTTTCTCTTTGTAATTCATTATTTTTAATTTTAAAGTTTTTCGTATAATCTATAGCTAATTGTTCTTTCTCTTCCTGTAATTTATCATTCCATACTTAAAAATTGATGACGAAACCTAACTAGTACCTAGCCCATCTTTTACACAACTTTGTTTCTTCGTTCTTCGATGACAAAATTAATAAATATAAGGCTGATTCATTAATAAATATTGTATTTTTTTACTTTTTAATTGTGACATTTCACGTCCTTTGTTAATGACTTCATAATTTATCTTGTCCTCAATATATATGTGTTTTCAATTGCATTTTTAGTATAATTTTAGTTTCATATATCAGCGGTATCATTACATTGTAACCAGGATTATTATTTTTATCTAAGATGAATGCAATTTTCTTATCACGAGTGTATCTTTAATATATATAATAAACTCCATTTATACAAAAAAAAATTAATTGTTTTATATACTAAAATTAGAAACTAATTTATAAATTACGTTATAATTATCTAATATTTTCTTTAAATACATTTTATATTACGAATATTCAGTGGTGAATTAGCATCCTACACTGAATATCTTTTAATTTTTTTTTATTTTTTTTGCTTCTAAAGTCCGGTGACCTCTTCCTGGGTCACTAAACTGCTTACACCAACATGTATAAAATACAAAATATTATTAATTATCAGTATACCTTTCTTATTTTTTACAGGTTACCGAATATCTTTAAACCAATTTCCTAAATTTTACTGATATTTGTTTATACTTATAAATTCAATGGTTCATACAGCCGTTCATACAATGGTTAACAGAACCATTCTTACAACTTTTTATACAACCATTACGAAGTTTTTAATTTTATCTATTTATTTGTTTCCTTAAATTTTGTATTCATATCTGTAGTATTAAAATGAAATTCTTTATTCCAATACCTGGAATACATTTCTTTGAATTTTTTATAAGACATTATATAGATGTATATATTCATATATATGTTTCAAATTAGTATCATCCCGGTGAAAAATACATGAGAAATTAATATTATCTCTCATAGGCCATTCGTGGTTACTTCACACTTTTCTGAATCACACTAACCATAAACACTGCAATGTGACTTCTACGTTTCAACTGTCAAATAATGCTTTGTTTACGGTTTTCAGCTGTNCACTAACCATAAACACTGCAATGTGACTTCTACGTTTCAACTGTCAAATAATGCTTTGTTTACGGTTTTCAGCTGTTCAAGGAATTCTGGCATAATTAAAAAACCATTACATATGGATGTTCATAATTAAGGACTATGACCGTATTTAGGCCAGCTTTGTGACTTTTTAACAATGTATTGATATTTCTAATAGTTATTATTTTACATTTTGTTAACATATTTGTGTTATTCATGATATACCATATTACACACAATACATGTTCATATTTTTTCCGTGACTATGTTTAACCCTTTTAAAACTGTGGGGGAAAGAACTGGAGTATTTAATCACTTGTTATTGATGTCTGTTGGGTTACTTCGTTAAAAAGACGGCCTTAATTGGGAAAAAAAANTATATAACCTCTGTATAAATAATTATCTGTTTATAGCGTATTTATTTTAACAAAAAATACTCGTATTTTTTAATTAGCATATAGTATAATCTGGTTTATTATTATTGTCACAATCTTTCAAAGTCAATGGGCTTCGCCAGATTCCTTTAGGGGTGGAGGTATTAATTAAATTAATGAGTTAATAATAATTTTCTAACTTATTCCAATATCTATAAAGAAAATACTCTCGACTTAATATCTAACAATTAACTTGCCATTTCTAATGAGTCGATTTTATCAATACATTTTGCAATCACCTAAAAGAAATTAATGCAAAAAATTAATAAAATCAGTCTCAAAAACTTTGTACAATAACATATTGAATTATTTTGGAGCAGTGGTGGCGTAGTGGCCAGGGCGCTCGCCTCCCACCACGGCGATCCGGGTTCGATCCCGGATTTTCACATGTGGGAATCGTGCTGGACGATGCCGCTTGCCGGCGGGTTTTATAGGGGTACTCCCGTTTCCCCCGCCCTTGCATTCCAGCGCCGCTCCATTCTAGGGTTTCATTTCAGTCATGATCGAGGATGACGGTCACCTACGGGTCCCAGCTGGAAAGACCGTCACTCGGAGGGTGTTGCCTTGCCCTGGGTGCACTCCCCACACGCCATTATTATTATTGAATTATTTTACTAATTGTATGCCCATGTTTGTCGGTTACAATAGTTACACTGAAGTGCCAAAAAAACTGGTATAGGCGTGCGAATGCAATTAACAGAGGTATGGAACCAATAAGAGTAACGCGATGCGGTCGGCAGCTAGATCGGTTACTGCTGCTACAATGGCAGGTTATCAAGATTTAAGTGAGTTTGAACGTGGTGTTATAGTCGGCGCACGAGAGATGGGACATAGCATCTCCGAGGTAGCGATAACATTTGGATGTTCGCGTACGACCATTTCACGAGTGTACCGTGAATATCGNGTCGGCAGCTAGATCGGTTACTGCTGCTACAATGGCAGGTTATCAAGATTTAAGTGAGTTTGAACGTGGTGTTATAGTCGGCGCACGAGAGATGGGACATAGCATCTCCGAGGTAGCGATAACATTTGGATGTTCGCGTACGACCATTTCACGGGTGTGCCGTGAATATCGGGAATCCGGTAAAACATCATATCTTCTACACCGGTGCGGCCGGAAAAAAATCGTGAAAGGACGGGACAAACGACGACTGACGAGAATCATTAAACGTGACAGATGTGCAACCCTTTCTCGTAGGGGGCACCCCTTGATTCCTTCGTCGAGGGTTTATATCAGCTATTTCTAGGGACTTACCCTGTTGCTCTCAAGTTCGGTTTTTCCCCGCGTTTCCTTATACGTCGGGACAGCCCCGACGGTTTTTCCCTGGAAGTTTCGTTGTCACCTGCCTACCCTGGCTGGCTGGCTGCCTGCCCAGGACAATTATAGCAAGGTGTGAAAACAGTGCAATGCCTATCCCCTGTACCCGTCACGCATAAAAAATTAATGATGATGTAGTAAAGTCTGATTCAATAATTACAGCACATCTAATATCAATGACTGTGCAACACTCAAAAGTTTAAACATAAATTGGTTAAAAATTAAAGTTTGTATTTTTTCATTTACTTGCAAAATTGAATAAAAATAATGTATAAACTTGTCATTTTGATAACAATCTCAAATCCTTTAATATTTTAATCGACTGTGATTTTTATAAAATAGTTTTTGTCAATTCTAATTAACTTGATGAACTATTTTCATGGTACTAAAAATGGATTGTAGTAAACCATTCGACATAAATAAATGTGATTTACTTTTAGAGTGAAGAAAAGGAAAATTTCTTATTATGATGATTATTAAAATACATTAGGAATATTTCTAAAATACAAGGAGTAAATAAATGTGCAAATAATTTTTAATAAATAATTTTTTGTTAGTAAGTGAATAACATTTGACATTCTTGAAAAAAAAAACACAAAATTTGTCACTTTTAAAAAGTATTGTAAAAGAGTTTTCATATGAGAAAAGTTATCAGTTTTTTGTGTATATGACTTGTGGCATATCGACTTAGTTGAAATGGATGCTGGAAATTTAAAAGGGATATCATCTATAAACAAAGGATTTAAGTACATATTAATAATCATCCATGTTTTTTCAAAGTATGCATTTGATGTACTTATTAAATAACAGCTAAACATATTATAAATGGATTTGAAACTATATTAATAAAAATAAAACCCAACAACATACAAAGTTATAATGATAAATAAGTTTATAATAAACAGTTACATGAATTTATGCAAAATAATATGTAATTAATCATTATTCAACCAACTTAGAACTTACAAATGTAGTTGAGTGATTTAATAGCACATTAAAAAAAGTAAAACAAATTTGGTTTGAATGAAAGTAAATAATTAGTAAAAAGTTTAGAAAGTTTAATAAAAGAATACAATAATACAAAGCATCAAAATATTTTTATGAAAACCATTGAAGTAAATAAAAATATTCAGAATGTTTTGAGAAATCTAGAGATTGGGAGACCTACCCATGAACCACAAATATAAAGTAGGTGAAATTGTAAGAATAACTAAACTGAATGGAATATTTGAAAAGGGATACACTGCTAATTGGTTAACAGAATTTTTTAATATTGATAAAACATTTAAGTATTACATACTAACACATATACTAAAGGACTCAAGTGGTGAAGAAAAAAAAGGTAGTTTTTATGAACAATAAATTATGAAGACTAATCATCCCGATCAATATTTAGTTGAAAAAATGTGAAGAGCTAAAGGTGTAAATATGTTTGTCAAATGGATAGGTGTTGACAGTTCCCACAATAGGTAGATCAAGAAAAATATGCTGTTTTATAATGATCCTTAATGTACATTTTTGTGTCATCTACCTTAAGAGTTAAGGATTGCCTTTGCAAGTATCTTTTTAATTTCATATGAATTATTACTCCAAACATACTTCTTTTTAACTATTTGTTAATCATTTTCATTTAGTTTTTCTTGAATGGTTTTCCTGAAAGTTATTTTTATCTTCACAGCCATTATATATTCCAGTCATTATTTCTGTCAATTTCTCTTTGGGTATATAATTTACTACAGCTTTGTTTAAAACTTATATTTATTGCTTCTTACTATTTTAGTCATAAATGTTTGTTCAAAAATTAATGGTTTGGGAACAATAGCCCGTTTATTCAAAATGTTCGATTAGATTTCATCTCTCTCATCATTTATCATATAGACTATGGTATTGCTTTGATCAAAAATTAATTTGAGATATTTACATAAACCATAACAGTGTATTTGGTACAGGTCTTTTCCTATTTCAACTTTGAATGATTTAGGGTAATTAGCAATAGTTGATTCAGTAACTTTATGAATGCTGACTTCTTTCATAAATGCATAGAAAATTCTATCCTCTTCTGCTCTGCCAATGTTGTATAACGACAATCGTTGTTTTACTTTATTCTTTTGAGTTCTACCTACTTTGAAATAGTTAAGGCCTACTGTGCATGTTGCCTAGTAGTAGTGATGTATATTACATCTATTTTCATAATTTATTTTATATTAATAATAGTTCTTAACTTTAATGTATTTCCATTTTCTCTTTGTAATTCATTATTTTTAATTTTTAAGTTTTTCATATAAACTATAGCTAATTGTTCTTTCTCTTCCTGTAATTTATCATTCCATACTTAAAAATTGATGACGAAACCTTACTAGTACCTAACCCATCTTTTACACAACTTTGTTTCTTCGTTCTTCGATGACAAAATTAATAAATATAAGGCTGATTCATTAATAAATATTGTATTTTTTTACTTTTTAATTGTGACATTTCACGTCCTTTGTTAATGACTTCATAATTTATCTTGTCCTCAATATATATGTGTTTTCAATTGCATTTTTAGTATAATTTTAGTTTCATATATCAGCGGTATCATTACATTGTAACCAGGATTATTATTTTTATCTAAGATGAATGCAATTTTCTTATCACGAGTGTATCTTTAATATATATAACAAACTCCATTTATACAAAAAAAAATTAATTGTTTTATATACTAAAATTAGAAACTAATTTATAAATTACGTTATAATTATCTAATATTTTCTTTAAATACATTTTATATTACGAATATTCAGTGGTGAATTAGCATCCTACACTGAATATCTTTTAATTTTTTTTTATTTTTTTTGCTTCTAAAGTCCGGTGACCTCTTCCTGGGTCACTAAACTGCTTACACCAACATGTATAAAATACAAAATATTATTAATTATCAGTATACCTTTCTTATTTTTTACAGGTTACCGAATATCTTTAAACCAATTTCCTAAATTTTACTGATATTTGTTTATACTTATAAATTCAATGGTTCATACAGCCGTTCATACAATGGTTAACAGAACCATTCTTACAACTTTTTATACAACCATTACGAAGTTTTTAATTTTATCTATTTATTTGTTTCCTTAAATTTTGTATTCATNTCTTAAATTTTGTATTCATATCTGTTGTATTAAAATGAAATTCTGTATTCCAATACCTGGAATACATTTCTTTGAATTTTTTATAAGACATTATATAGATGTATATATGCATATATCACTAACCATAAACACTGCAATGTGACTTCTACGTTTCAACTGTCAAATAATGCTTTGTTTACGGTTTTCAGCTGTTCAAGGAATTCTGGCATAATTAAAAAACCATTACATATGGATGTTCATAATTAAGGACTATGACCGTATTTAGGCCAGCTTTGTGACTTTTTAACAATGTATTGATATTTCTAATAGTTATTATTTTACATTTTGTTAACATATTTGTGTTATTCATGATATACCATATTACACACAATACATGTTCATATTTTTTCCGTGACTATGTTTAACCCTTTTAAAACTGTGGGGGAAAGAACTGGAGTATTTAATCACTTGTTATTGATGTCTGTTGGGTTACTTCGTTAAAAAGACGGCCTTAATTGGGAAAAAAAATTAAAACATAGGAGTAACCAATACAATGAAATGACAGTAAATTCAAGCATGAAACTCCTGTCGCTTATTTTACTGTACGAAGCAACGACAAACTTAAAAGATAGTGGCTAATATAAATGCACACAAATAGACCTACCATAACTTTTATTCGGCTCATATTTATTTGCATTCTTAGATTTTACTAGATTTATTTAATTATATATTTAAAGTTTGTTCTGGCTGGGCTTTAGTAATTTGTTGGAATTGTGGCAAACATTCAAAATCACATAAATGTAAGCACGTCACTCAGTTGTATTTCAAACACCTAGAATAAAGTTACATAGTTGTGATAAATAAACAGACATGAATTCCATATAATTAATTTTGTCAGTTTACGGTTTNGTGACGGCCACAACGGAGATACAACAATGATGATTTCACTCGCATCGCAACTGACATAAGTTACAGTATATGTAAATTTGTGGCTATTGAATTCGTAATTTTGTTTTTGAAGTTATACTTCTTTTGGCGCGTTGAGGGTAAAAGTTTAGTGTGCAACGGAAGTTGCGCGCGCACAGTGTAACGGAATTTGACGTTGAACATTGCAATCAAGCAGATAATATATGATGATGCTTAGCAACCAGCACTTGAGGTTATGTGCGTATCAAATTTTATTTTAGTCACGCCAAAGAAGTATAACTTCTAACGCGCGTACATAAGTACACGCACCCCCATTTTTTTATGCGCATAAGAGCACCAGTTGGAATATTATTAAAACGTTAAATTTCCTAAAATAATTTTTTTTTTCTACCTATATGACACATTAATAAAGCGAGACGATTCATGGTAATGTTAATGTGACGTATAGCGGAAATATACTAAATGATAAAGAAAACATCCTAAGTAGGGCTTTCAAAGGTGCTCATTTAAATGTGAATAACCTAAACTTGATATGTATTACAATTTCATTGACAGTATTTTGTAATCATAAATTTTACGGGTGGAATATGTGAAGAGAAAAACACAAGCAATAAGAGCCACAAATTACATATTAAATTCTGGCGTTTTTTTTTCCTTCGTTATTTAAAAATGCTTTCCTTCGCTTTGCCAATCTAAAAAATAAAACGTGGTCTAATGAGTTTTCTTTTTATTGTATCTGGAGAGATTTTTGGAATTTCATGATTCGTATCCCTTCCTGTAACAGTGTAACAGATCCCTCGGGTGGGATTTCCGGAGGTTGGGTTGGAAGGTTATGGTGGATCCTGACTGACTGAGAAAGACGGTAAATCTGCCACAAAGTTGTGTCACGAATAATTATGCATTTCGTTTTTACATGCAATTTGACTATTTTGATTCGTGTATTTACGTTTTACGTTAACTTTTATAAATATATGTGGCTTTCATCTTTATCGTGTTGTTGAGTGAAATACTCAATCTTAAGAAACGTGTCCTGCATATCAGAAATAATCAGGTTTTTAGTTGAAGTGCAGTAAAATAAGCAAACTTTGGCACCTAATATAGGAAGTCCTGAATTCTCACATAAAAATTCAATGTTTCAAGGTTGGGTATTTTCGGTTTATTTCTTCATGTTGCTGTAAAATAATATCTGCAATATTTATACAATCCCATTCCTTATTTGCCAAATCTTAAAGGGGACAAAAATAAAAATTATTTTCTTTGAACATGACTTATTATGACACAATCAGAACTAGATAGTGAATATCTTCAAAAAATTTGACTTTTAAATAAACAAGAAACCAGGATATCTTACCGCAGAGTTAACACACATTATTAACGTGGAACACAAAATTTTACACTCCTGCAGACTCATCATATTCTTATGTTGCTGTAATAGAAATGCATAAATTGTGGAAATTGATAATGCGTCATTATTGTTGTCCACGAAAAATTATTTTGAAGAAACCACAGAACATCGGCAAGCAAACAGTTAAGGTGTCTCTACAAGATAATTTCGTGATAACCTTAAAGTAATTTGGCAGGGACTTTTCCTTCATATTTTGCATCGGACAATATTATTCTATGGCTTTCCAATGCTTTGATTGAAAAAGGTGTGCGTAAAACTGGTGTCGTAGCATGCGAAACCACCTTTCCCGCCAGCCTTTTATAGGAGCTGTAACCATTTGCGCATTGAGTATTCTCGTAGGTATGGCAACCCTGCTCCTTGTGTCCGGGGGGGCGCCTGGAGGTCACGTTCGCAACCCCCTCCTCATCACACTCGTGGCACTATCAAGTGGCCGTATCCCTGGGGTCACGAGGGGAACACGTCACCAAGCTGTCAGGGATGAGGAGGGGCAGGGCTCCCGCGCGACTTTAACCCCTACATCCCTTCCGTTCCCGAGTCTGCGGACATGTCCACAACCACCTCGTGACTTCAATACATCATGTGGGAACTTACAATTCTTCCGGCTAGCAAGCTCGAGTGGGCGTGGTTACAACTAGGGCCGTGGCACGCTGGTGTGCCGGTTGGTCAGAACACGATTAACATTCTAAATATGTGTTTGTTAAATCCCTCACCTTAATGCCAGAATGCTGAAGAATGAACTAACGTAAATTAATTTCTAAAAACGGCGCACACAACTGCAGTATTATTGCTCAGCCGTAAACGAAAGCTGGGAGCCCGCCGTAAGTGAGGCCTTGTCCATGGAAGCCGCTGATTCGCTGACGGAATGGAACGACGCTGCTCAAGCAGCGTTTGAATAACTATTGGCAAAGATAACGGAGGTTATCCAAGAAAACCTGTCATTTCCTCCCTCTCTCTTCTGCAGAGTCCACGCGGGGGCACCTAAGAGGAACAGATATTTCAGCTTCCGGAAGACCACCGTACAATATACTGAGGTTCGGAGGAAATTTAAAATATTTTAAATACTTCCCAAACTTGCATGGTAAAAAACTCTTGAAATGTTGTTAACTATAACTTGTGAAATTATACTCACCTGTATATCAGACTTCACTGTAAAACGATCATCTATACACTATGTTACTGAAAAGTATGGCACAACTAGGGATATCTCTCCATCCTATAGCGAAAAGGCAGATACGAAATATCTTTAGAAGTTGCTAATTTTACCACTCTTTTTATTTCGCTGTTAATTCCTTCGAATCACTGTGTTTTGGGTTAAAACCCCAGGGAAGAGGGTTGTTTTAAAATTTTCACTTTTGGGCATCAAAATTGCTACACCCTCTGGCAGTAGATCAAATTTAACGAAATAATTACAGACACATTAAACATAGTAAAGCCTTATCAAAAATCCGTCAAGCTGGAATACACCATGTTTGATATCCGGATGAGCGTTCAATATGCAAGGCATTCAGCCACGCGACGAGGGATACCATTAAACAGACTCCAAATAATGTCTTAACGTACATTTCGCATTTCTTCATGCAACAAAGTACTTTGAGCCCCCGCATGTTATTGCGGGTGATTAGTATTGGATACGATGTCGCACCACGTCCTAGAAGCGCCCTATAAGAGTAAAACCTGGTGACCTTGCAAGTCAAGGAATACTGAAAATCTCATGTAGAGCATGTTAAGCGATATAATTTGTACGGGCACGGGCATTACTGTATCGCAAAATGACATCGGCGATGCTTCAACAAAATGGCAGGAAATGGGGTTATATGATGTAGTTAACATATAGGTGTGTTGTCTCAGTGCCTTCAGTAAATATGAGAGGTGATAAGTAGTGATAATTCATGGCGTGCCCACGCCATAACAAATGGCATCAATGAAGAATGGCGTTTCCGAGTCGATGCTGGATCATCGCGATGTCCTCTGCGGTGCCAAACCTGTTGAGATCACCATATGACTGAACTAATGTGGCTATTTCTCTTTCCCAGTTTTTCAACATTCATAGCACCACAGATTACATGCCAAATGATGCTGCGGGGGGAGGCAAATTGCTCGAAGGTCACAGTGCTGCTAGTCTAACTAACCTCAGTGGTAACGAGTAGTTCTCGTTGATACGTGCGCATGAAATGAGGCCTCGCCTAATGCAGGATTTCTCAGGATGTTGCACTACCCTCTGCTAGTGGAAGTCGGCAAATACGGCAGACCTCACCTGTGGTGGGTCCGGTGGGACGAGTAGCTGTCGACTGCTCGCCTCCCACCAATACGAATCGGGTTCAATCCCCAGCCGGGTCACTACCGGATTTTTGCAAGTGGGAATCGTGCCGGACGATGCCGTTAATAGGCGGGTTTTCTCAGGAATATCCCGTTTCCCCCACCCTTGCGTTCCAGCGTTGCTCCATTCTCACCTCGTTGTTAAGAGCCGCCCAAATCTCTAAACAACAACGATTTGCTGCCCAACGTAGCGTGCGACTTGAACGTATCCACTCCTTTACACAGTGGTAGGCCTAATTGCGCTGCAAAGATCACTGACTATACAGCGAGTAAACCATCCACGTCGTTCTTTCCCCATCCAAAAGGCTGTAAGTGGTGTAAATCGACCCTTATACCATACCGTGGCTTACTGATCTTCTTTGCACTGACGGTTGTAATCTTCCTGCCTGCTACAAGGACTTTCATGTCCACAGACATGTGATAGCTAACGCCGTCTCTATGAAATGTTGTAAATATGTTACATCATCACTTGAGTTTGAAGTGACACTGGTGCGATTGCAAACGGGTGTCACTTTAGGTGTAGCAATTTCCATGTAATGCAGTGTACTTTTTGTTAATTTATTGGGTACGTAACAACTCCTCCCTTTCCCCATTTCATGGCAGCCTTGGTTAAATAAGTATAAAATTGCATTAAATAATTACGACCACAGTTTGGAACATTTTCTGAAGTTATCACAAGTTTTGGAAATAGCATGAAAATGATTTTATCAAACTTAGTCCTAACTCACTAGAAATATAACCAAATTTGAATAATCTGGGACTCCACCAGAACAGTTTAAATACATAGCCAGGATTTGTAAACCGAAAACGGTCTAACATATTTCTTTGTAAAGATTATATAGTATATTCATATGTGTAGAATCGATGGGCCCGTTGCACACGCTCTGATCTTCGTCCGTCCGGTATCGTACGGGAAATTATCATCCGACAAAAACCGCTATTTGTAGTTCTCCGGTTTTACTCCAATTCCAACCGGACGGGAATATCCAGGTGATGTGCAGACTTGCGTGTTCAGTGGATGTCTCGCTATCCACACATCTGTACCGGACGTCTTTTAACCGGACAGTGCGCAAAGGTCAATCTGTAACAATGCACCACTGCCAACTAGCGTCTGTACGGCGACAGGAAAAAGTCGAGATTACCACCGGGTGCTATCCGGCACTCGGGCGGTTATCTCCGATATTAACCCTGGATAATCTGCAAAGACGTATTAAACACGGTGTGTTATTGAATGTCCTGTTTTTTTCTGTCCTTAACGGACGGGTGAAAACCGGAGCGTGTGCACCGGTCAATACGTTTACGGATGTAAATTGGGATAGCACTGTCTGAAAACAATGCAGTTGATAAATTATGACATTTAAAGTTGGTCGAGTTTTATTTTAGTCTCGTAAAATACTATTCGTTATCACCATCGCTCGGTAGGAAGACCGTGCGTCCTAACTCAGCGTCCACTCCGTGGTCAAAAATCAGTACAAGCGTGAATTAATACAATACAAGTCCTCCTTTCTTTTAGTCATTGGTTGATTTCGGATCTGATCTAATACACGAGGAATTTTGACTTCACGTTAACTAGCCTGCGTACCTGGTGTGTGTACGCTTTTCAAAATGTTACAAATAAGCTATTCCAAAANTTGTCTGAAAACAATGCAGTTGATAAATTATGACATTTAAAGTTGGTCGAGTTTTATTTTAGTCTCGTAAAATACTATTCGTTATCACCATCGCTCGGTAGGAAGACCGTACGTCCTAACTCAGCGTCCACTCCGTGGTCAAAAATCAGTACAAGCGTGAATTAATACAATACAAGTCCTCCTTTCTTTTAGTCATTGGTTGATTTCGGATCTGATCTAATACACGAGGAAGTTTGACTTCACGTTAACTAGCCTGCGTACCTGGTGTGTGTACGCTTTTCAAAATGTTACAAATAAGCTATTCCAAAATAAATGACCTAATATCTTCATAATCTGTTTCCTTATCACAATAACTCACACGAACTTACATATTGTTTATTATTTGTACGCAACTTTAAATCGCATTTTTGGTTTAACGAATGTTGGTTAACTTGTAGAAACTGTACATCTGCGAAACTTGTATAGATAAGACAGGCTTAAAGATTTTTTTATGAAAAATTAACTAATAAATTTGCGCTATCGCCGCTTGAAGTTCCGAAACGTAGACCAACACGTCAAAAAATGGTATGCCAATTCAGTGATTTGCACAATAGAGGATTAGATGGTCTTACCAGTTTCGTCCAGAGCCTTGAACACCCAATATAGTCCAAGCAAGGTCGGCGCCTTCAGGAAAGATAGTGTCAGGAACCACTTAATAATTAGTTGTTTTATTACACTAAATAAATATACTCGGAAACGCAGGTCACACGTACAGAAATGGCTGTAAGCCCTGCCTAGGACCTGCATTTCTTCTCGTTCTGTATCCTTCCACTGTAACTGTAAAGTCTTGTGGTGGAGGTATGCCCATTGTAACAAAGGAAGACTATAAATGTGGGCTTCCCGAAGTTTCCAGCTCGCACAGGCCCTCTGTAAAGGTGTCGCCGTGTAGCGGCTGAGTGAACACGCCGTTGAGATTTCCCCTACCACGTGTGCCTAAGCGTGTATAAATTGCGAGGTTGTGTTGTAAGGGTGTGGCCATCATGAAAATATTTTGCAGTTACATCACGTCAGTTTATACATTTGACGAACACCTTGTAGGAGAGGGTTCGACTCAATTTGAGGAGTAGATAAAATATTTGATAACTGGACCAAAGAGAAAAGTGTTTTATGTCTGTTTATAAATAATACATATATATTATGTATATATAATTTTCATAGTACATATAGTAAGTGCATTATATTTATCAAGTAAGTACATTATATAAATATAATTTTACCTAGTGCATCAAGTAAGTGCATTACCGCGTAATGTGTTGATGAAAATTATGGTGAAATAAAAACCGTTTTAACGCATAATTTTCAAGGCCTGGTGGGTAATACTTTAATTTCTTTACGTACGTACGTTGGAGTTTTGTGGACTCTTTATTTAAATCTATATTCGTCATAAAATGGCAAACTTCTTAAATACTGAGCCACGTCGGATGCTTCAGAGAGTATAAATATATTGATGGTGAACATGAAATGTTGGTATAATGTTCAATGGAAGGTTTTTCTTTGTCATAAATTAGAAACCTCTTGATATGCATTTTAACTTCATTTCTGTACGAATGTTTACGGTCATTAGTACAAGTCCTAAGAATTATTCAAATAAGCTACTCTTAATATTTCCAGCTTGAAAACGCGTTCGATCAGCACTTCTGAATAGTGATCTTGAAATACTTTTGAAGTAAATATAAGAACTTTTTTTTGGTGACTTGGACGCACGGTTAGGAAACTTACCACAGTGTTGTGTAGGATAACTTAAGTAAATTTGCACTAGGACAAAAATTAAAGCTTGCACTCATTTAGAATGTTTTTAACTGACCCATTTGACGTTAACAGTCTCGTAAAATATGTAGCCAAATAGAAAATCAGACCATTTCGTTCTAGCACCATGTGTCTGGTGACTGTCCTTGAGACGAATCAATTAGTATGAAAATAATCATAAATTAAAAACCCTATGGTGTACTCCGTAAATCTGTATATCAGCTTCATAAGGAGATTATGTAAACTTTCGTTGCATTCAGGAGTATTAACTACTTAATAGTCATACTACGTTAAATATGAGACAGAACAGAACACGTTACTCAAGACTTAACTTTAAATTTAGTTCAGTTTTTACTCCAAAAATCCATTTAATAAATTATTTTAGAGCACGGATTAATTGCAGGTTACAACTTAAAATTTACCAGCCTATCCCAGATAAATCGAATGATTCACAAAAAAAAAATTTATCGAGAAACCGTTACTTTAATAAATCGCCTATTATTTAGAAACATCTCATGTAAGCTGGGGTAAAATTCGTTCATCAATTATAAAAAAACTCCACACAAAATTATCATATTGTGCTCGGTATGACTTATTTGGGAGTAACAACATACTCCATGCTTGAAGTAAAATATAAGATGTACATTTTATTATTAAAGAAGAGTATTGAATAAGTTTTAGGCTACGTAGTATGCCTTTATTTCCATATTCTAAAGTATAAATAAGTTTTACACTATGAATACCATGTATGGTGTATGCGGTTGAAGAGCTTAAAAATTTTATTTAGAATCTACTCTGAAATATGAACCCAAAAAGGTTAATTGGTATAAAAGATGCCAGAGACCCTTGCTGCTTTATTTGCCACAGTAAGTTCCCTCTTGTGGACATTCAAGCAGTCTTCTTCAAAGATGATTTCAGTAATCGTCGTCTGAAATGAGCAGACAGCTCGTGTAGCGACAAATGCTGTTTAAATATTGAGTTTTTAAGTAAAGTTATTCAACTCTGCTCATCCGTTCGGAACAGAAAATTAACCTACCTTATTTATTTTTCAACAATAAGCACTTCGGAAAACGACACACTATTATTTGCAGCGCGGAACGCCATAAATTTTGTATCAGCAACTTATCAAGTCTACAAAAATTATCCAGCGGAGCTCAAATATTGGCAGACTAATCAACGAAACGCAAGACTAAATGCACTCACGTTAATCACTGAATTTTGTTTTTGTATTAATTATTGACTGGTATATTCAGTGGGTCTACTACAAACCTTGCAGTAAAAACGCTCAACACGAAAAAAATTATCGAAATTAATTTTAATGTGTAAATTGTTGGAGATCAAACGCATGTGCACAGCGCATGATATAATATACATTGACGTGAACTCGAAGCAGTCAAGTAGTTATTTCACTCATTAATCCGAAAGCCCAAAATTATCGCAGCTTTAGTAGGCATGTAAGAAGACCGTCTTAAGGACGCTCAAGAAGCGAAAATTACTATCCACATTCTTAACATATTTAATCCTTTTTCGTACCGATATGAAATAATATAAAAACGTATTTCAATAAAGGAAAATAGATTTTAAAAAATTAATGAAACAAGTTATAGGAATAAAAAAGTTATATTTTTTCGTACAGAGGACTACAGCTTAAAACAAAAGTCAATTTTTATTTTAATACCATGAAAAACATTACTTGGAAATTTGTTATGTGGTTTGCCTTTGTTCATACTTAACTTTTGAGATACATTGTAAAGTCAAAATAGCTACATATGTTAAACACTTTCCGCACAAGTGTCTCGTTTCAAAAATTTCAACATGACACCCCTTTAATGAACACTTTAGCTGCAAACAAATCTTCGTGTTGAAATAACTTTAAAAAGTTTAAATATTTTTTATTACATTTTCATTATTTGCGTAAAAAATTAAAAAAACCATTTGAACATTATATTATTTTAATGATTTGGTATTTTTATTTAGCTATCGTCGATATCGCTTCACGAAACCATTTCATCCATAGTGTCCCGTGCCCTCATAAAAAGATTCTGCCAATAGCATGAAGCACAAACACATTTTAATTTGTCCCAATATATGAGCGAGAGCTATACCGATACTGGTACAGTCGCGAAAAGAAAATCACATTTTTCCGTTGCAACACCAAAATACTGTACGCTTATTTGTGAACTGAGAAGTAAATGATCTTGAATAAAAGGAGTTGAGTCAGAATGGCGTGGCCACGCGTTGTCCATCGACGCCTAGGAAAGAAGTTATTAGAAACAAGACTTTGCCAGCCTGTATTACACGATGTAGCAGCGCTGTATTGCGTTGCCAGCATGCAGAAATTCTCAGATTGCACCACAAAGTCCACTCACTTCCGATGATGGACTGTTACTGTTCTTGGGCCCAATATTTTCATTTCAAACTTCCAAGACATTTTGTGTTTCGTGCTTGTGTACAGTATAAACGCGACTTACTGGGCGTGGGCATCAAACTACTGATTACTGAGCAATTAATGTTAATTTAACTGCGCTTTCCTGAAAAAGTTTTGCATTCTTTAGTATTTACCACATATCAGGGTAAAAATTATCTTTAAAATAACTCTCTTGTACGGGAGTTCCTACACAAGATGAAGGGGTTAAGTTTTTGAGGACACCCACTTTCAGACTCCTGTATCAAGGAAGTCTCATTCTCGTAAACAGAATATTCCATTGGGAAATTAGCATTGTCATCACAAATCAGACACTGTTCTTGAAGGGTTCGCCAGTAATTACTCGTAAGGAACCTCTCTGGATCGCTGTCAGCGTAACACTCGTCCGTCACAAGGGATAATGATGGGCGAACATTTTGACGTGTATTGCATAACTGTATGATGTCTGTGAGGGCATCATAATAGAGTAGCAAATAGTCCGTCATTCCTGTGTAACGCTGCAGTGACAGTAGCTAAAGCAAGTCGAGCTGCATGACTGTTACAGAGGAGTGGTGTCAAGGCAGCACTCACATTTAATTATTAAATCATAACTCAAACTCCTTGGCCGGACTTCTGCTGTGATACTGTGGAGATCTTATATATCTCATTCGCATTCGAGAAGTTCGGGGTTCGATCGCCAGCGACTGCATAACTGGGTGATTTTTAACTGAGCGTTGTTAGGGTATCATCTCAAGAAAGATGCGGTAGAGTTGACTGATGTACCCACCCGATTCCACACCTTCTAAACTAGGTAGTATTACTTAACCATTAAATAAAGATCATCCTGAGTTATACCAGGATTTGAACCCGGAACAATCTCTTAATCGGCATTCTCGCCTTCGCTACGCCAGTGAACGTGACGTCCTAGCGATGTCGGACGTCGAAAACTTTGACCATTGCGTGGATCGAACCCAGGATTTCAAGTTTTTCAGGCATCCACACTGACCGCTCCACCACCGAGGACTTCTCAGGAATTGTAAACGCTAATAAAACAAACCATACAGACTATACGCAGAATTATAGTGGCGAACATAAACTGCACCTGAAAGAAGAGGGAAAAATTGAAACGAGCGAAGTTAATCAAATATTAATTGTATGGAGGTGCTCGCAAATTGCGAACCGGACGACAAGCGCTGTGCTTCACCGCCCGCAAGTATCGTCGCCAACATGGCCGCCAGAACGAATACATGAGCGGCCGCTAGAGAGCAGGCGTGTGCGCGCCGCCGGGTTGACGGATTAGTAATTTATATGGTGCTGCCATCTCTTGGACTGGAGATTAGTCCGCGCCAGGGGACGGGGCCGCGGACGGACGTATGACGCGAACGAATGGAGGGGGGAGAAATGGAAGCGGCGTGAGCGGAGGGGAGGGTTTTGATTTAATCGCCGCTAACGTCACGTTCGCCGCTGCAGCCGGCTACATAATTCAAAAAACGCGTGCCCCTGGTTGGCGGCGGGGGAGCCCCCAGGGCAGGATAGGGGGTTGGAGAATAGCGAGGGGCTGGAGACCGAGTGGACCTCGTCCGAGAGAGCTGAAATTTTTGCATCGCGAACTTTATTTTATTATCGGTCGATCAACATCGGAGAGAGAATAGGAGGTGGCCCGGGGAATTTCAAAGGGGTGGGGCCAAATGGAAGAGGGTGAAAGGGAGGGTGGAAAAGGTGCAAAAACAGCAAAAATTTTCCTCGGCTGCCAAACCAATCCCACCATCTCATCCCCCTTTCATTTCGCGTATACCTCCGCGATACAGGTTTTCTCTCTCTCCTTTTTTTTTTTTTTTTTTTTATTTTCCCGCGTTCGCCCTTGTCGGCCGCGGGGGCGCGTAAATGATGAAAGAGGAGAAAATGCATAAATATGACGAATTGGTTACATGTTGATTGCCTCGGCAGCAGAGTGGCATAAGAGTCGCAGATTGCCGTTTGCAACGATTCCTAATGTCGAGCGGGAATACACGATACGAATCTTTTTCGCAAAGCACGCCTGGGGTAATATGAGGTTTAGAATGTCGGCCGCCTCGATAGTTAGTAGAAAAGATACCAGACACGCAGGAAAACCAGTAGGCAAAAATACTGAAAGACGTAATTACTCGCAGAGAGATGGGACGTCGTAAATTTCTGCGCTTAAAATTTCAACGCCTTTTTTAATTGGCTAGCAAATTTTTCGGCTGCTTGAGACATTCTATTTAGTTAAACTTTATTACTGTGTTATTGTGTACTGTTCACGTTACCAACTATCACAGAATTAAAATTATTTCCTTCTTTCAGTGCAGAAAATTCCAAATTGAATAGCTGCTTCAAAGACTTTAGGTAAAGTGGTGATAACTTGCTGCGAAGGTACTTTATTCAATGCCATCGAAGTAGCGAAAAACGCAACTAAGTGTATTTAAAATGTTCCACAGAGAAGTGTCACTGATATTTTTACGTTCAGTGTTATTGTATCAGATGTGCTAAGCATAAGTTTAAATTTATCAACACGCTACTTTAGTAGTTTTGTGCATTTTGCGTGTTTGTTGTATCCAGTGTCTCTTCACACCGATCCATGCTATCAATTAACTCTTAGCGTGCTCCTGCTTCTTGATGGTCAGATGTTCATTGGCAGTTATAAGTTTTGTTGTCTTCAACACATCTGCAGTTTAAGGGCTTCAAAAACTTTATATTTACAATTCATTATTAATAATTCTCGTCTATCCACTTTTAAATTTGTAGATATATGCAATAACAATTTAGTAATGTAAAACGTTTTTAAGTACTTAAAATATTCATAATGTCCAGCCGATAATACAAAATATAATATTTTGTAATATCCAAATAAGATACAGGAAACCTTTTGAAGAAAAACTAAATTCTGGAAGTAATAATGGTTAATTATATAAGAAAACATTTAAAACAAGTTTTCACGTACGGCCAGAATATTATATTGTTAAGTGCGGACTCGCGTGCCGCGCGTGTCATGCACGGCCAGTCTCGGCGCGGTGGGGGGAGGGGTACTCCCCACTACCCGTCTCTCCACCAAGACAGACCCAGACACCGCTACGTTGCCAAATCGGTGGGTGGAATTATTTCCAGCTGACCCTATCTGGCGCAGGAGTCGAAGACTTGACAACACGTGCAAGAACTTTCCGATCATCACCCCTCTCGGCGTAACCCAATGTGTGAAGAAGGTTCTGGACCAGGGTGCCTGCCCTATAAATACCATCACACAGCTGTCCCATCTTCTGGTTCACCTGCGCCCTCTGTCTGGCGTGCGGCCAATTCCCCGGGTAGCATGACCTCACGCTCCTGCAGGATTGCTGCTGGATTCTGTCCTGTTGCTAGATTCACCCATCGCCTTATGGTTAATAAGGCAGCAGGTAAATGTATGGTCCAGCTGTTATGGTCCTTCCCCAAGTTGTGATAGCCAGTTTGTGGGTGCAAATAAATTTTTTATGAAGTTCTTAAGAGCGTAGTTGGTAGGTGGGCCTCGGCGCCCTGTCGACCTCAATATCATTAGAGATGGAACCAGAAACATATGCAACAGTAGTGAGAATTACACATACACGCTTGCTTTAACTGACACTCTAACCCACGAAACCTCATACCATGAGCTAGCGTGCAACCAACTGCATTACGGAGGCAGGATTCGGAAAATCAACTTCGGGCGTTATTAGTATAATGTTTTGGTAGGTAGGGTTTACTAATATGAAATATCCATAGGGTAGTAATTTTGAACATTAGTGTCTGTCTGGGCTACTTAAAACCGGTAAGTTTTCATGTCCTGTTTGCGTGTAAGATTTGGTAGAAATCCGTAGATTGGTCCCCGATATATGGCACAAACCCCCCATTTTGTAAGGTGGACATAAATGTTATGTACTGGCACATGCGGTAATTGTTCTAGATACTGCTAGCATATAATTTTCAGTAGGCACATAGTATACTATGCAAATTATTTTCATGGCTTTCATTTTGAAAATATGCAACCACTCTTTTAAGTCACATACATTTAGATGGAATAGAAAATTATACATTGTCGCCTAAATTTGGCGGGAATTATATAATTGTTTCCCAAATTGGAGATAAAAGCTTAATTTTGTATGTGATACTATATTCCAAAATATTGGAAGAAAAGAGTTTAATTATTAGCTCATTTTATGGTTACACAGTTACTGCCAGCATACAAAGTTAAGTTATAATTGGTAACATAGTTCCGTAGATATATCATACTAAGCTAAAATGTTTATATAGCCGTTATTCTACGAAAAAGTGTCTGGCCACTTATAACATAAATTAATATGACGTACCGTTGTACTACTTCTTAGTCAAATGTGGTAGGAATTAGTTGATTGTTTCCCCGAGATATTACAAAAATGTTGTTTTTCCATAAGGGGCTATCTTGCAAAATGGCAGGAAAATTAGGCTTTGTGTAGACACATTTGATGTTTGTAACATAATATGCCAGATTACAGAGGTAAGTTGAAATTTGTTTCATACTAAGCTAAAATAACTACATAGCCACCATTTTAAAAGTAACTTTCTTACCCACTTAAAAAATACCGGTTTATATCAACTGCCGCAGTACTGCTTGTTTGCCAAATTTGATAGGAATAGGTTAATTATTTCGAGAGATATGACACAAAAACGTATTTAATCATGTGGCGTTTTCTTACAAAATTACGGACAAAATAAGTTGCATATAGACATTTGATCGTTGTAATAGATACTGCCAGTATACTTAGTTGAATGAAATTGGTTACAGATTTTCATAAATTTAGCATACTAAGCTAAAGTGTTTATATGGTCGCCGAGATACGACATTGCGCACTAAATTTTAAACACGTCACCGTTTTTAAAGTGAGCACCTGGCGTGGTCTAAAACTATAAAAGGTAGATGTCCTTACGAAGTACGGAACATGTACCGAATTTGGTGATATTCTGTTTGCGCGTTCCAACGTTTTTAGGGGAAAACAGAAACACACAGTTACAGACATATACACGCAGAAACTCAAAAAAAACTTATCTCATAGGCCTTTCATTCCTTCGGAAATTAGGCTGATAACAATTACGAATGACTTATGGCCTAAANTACAGACATATACACGCAGAAACTCAAAAAAACTTATCTCATAGGCCTTTCATTCCTTCGGAAATTAGGCTGATAACAATTACGAATGACTTATGGCCTAAAGTGATTATTAAGAGGTTTATGAACCCCTGAAAATTAAAATAATAATAAAAGATTTTAATTGAAAATATCAGAAACTACTAGGGATGAAAAAAAATTAATATGGAAAGTGTTTCACTACAATAAGATAAGCAAATAACATCCCCCACCAGTAACAAAATATTTATGGATTACAATTATCAGATTGCATTAAATATTTTACCCCTGAGTATTAAATGAATTTTCAAAAAGAATTGTTAATCACCGTGCCCAAATGTACAAAAATTTGTTCTTGTTGTAACACTTTAACCCTCTCTCCGTTTCCGAGAAAACGTCCTCTACATTAAGGTACCCGCTAAATGCCTTTAGAGGTAGACAGAGTAATGGCTTGCGTGGTGAGCATGTTGCTTGCTGAGTCGGCACGGATACATGCGTCTGCAAAAGTGCAAGCACCAATGTGCGCATGCGCCATTAACAACCGCAAACTGGCAGCAGAAGCTACGTAGCTGTATTATATCTTGCACCTCAATACTCCGCAGTCAACGTGCGCAAGTACACGCCTGCAGAGCTTGCTGATATCATACTGATTTACATGAAGAGAAGTGCCGTAGCAGATTAGCTGCACGGTTTTATCAACAACGATGATTGCAAGACGATATCCAGCACACGCCATTTTCGCGAGGATTGGCCAGCGCTTGCGGCAAACTGGGAGTGTCCTACCGAACTATGTTTGAGAAAGATGCAGCTACTTAGAGACTAGTGGAGGAACAGCCCTCTACCAGCGCCCGTGCAATCATTATTGATGAGGTAGGTTCGTCACACAAGACTGTGTGGGAGGTTTTGAACGAGCAGTTACTACGTCCGTACCACAGGAGGAAGGTTCAGGCAATGAGCCCCCGTGGCTTCCTCCCCATAAACAATTTATGTGCCTGGTTTCTACTGCAAACAGCTCCTGATCCGGAGTATCACACGTCCGTGCTCTTTACAGACGAACAATCTTTTACTCGTGACAACAGCTGCAACAGCCACTTGTGGGCTGATGAAAATACACACATGCCACGGTCATAACATTCTAACAACGGCGGTTTTCTGTGATCATGTAGGTAGGCGTAGTCAATGATTATTAAGTAGGGTATCACCTCTTACCTGCACGTCTTGATGGCCTTGTGTACCAGAAGTTCCTGCAACAGACATTGCTCGAGTTGTTGGAGGACGTACTGTGTGCGCCAGACGTGATGACTTGTTTGAGAAGGGCTGCGGGAGTTTGCCGACGAGAGGAAGGAAACAACGGCGTGCGGAGCGCCGGCTGTGTAGCATCCGACCTGAAAATATCATCCCACATCACACGCAATTCAACTGTAAAAGTCGTTTGCGATGGATGCCCGCGAATGTTCCGAAATATAACNTATCATCCCACATCACACGCAATTCAACTGTAAAAGTCGTTTGCGATGGATGCCCGCGAATGTTCCGAAATATAACTTATAACAATATTGTTCACAGCAGCGAAAGAGAAGTAGTGCGACGTATGATTCAATGTTGCTACAGCGAAGCTTAAAGCAAGTGTTGGTACATACCGAGAAACAAAATAACTGAAGAAGTTGCCAACTTTACTTGCATCAGCTGAAAGGTCCTCCCTAGGGATTAGGAAACAGTGCAAAGAGCACTCAAACTAACCGCTGACTGTTCGTGGGGGCGGGAAGAAAGAATGTAAAACATGGTGCTGATGTTAACATACTTAAAATGCTTAGTTTCATCCTGTATTTGTATTCGGTGTTGCATGACTATACCTAGCACCTTAAACTAAAAGTGAGTACTAAGCGCTCCGCCTGACAAAGCGTTTCAGGTGCCTCATCGCCTTTATGCGCAAGGCACTGAACTGAGATGTTGCCATTCCGTCAGCAACTTGCCACGATTAGTTTTTTTTTAGCAGTGATTGTAATTGTTTGACATAATAATGAAGATAAATGAGTACTGCACTTCCCTAATTACTTCATACATACTGTACCGTAGATTTCTTAACTGTGGAGATGTCAGTTTTAGAAAGTTTTATTTACAATGTGTGAACATTAGAACAACAAATAGAAAAAGGAAACTTCTCTTCTAACGTGGAATGTGTCTGAAATGTTGTTCGTAAGCAGCAGCCACTTTAAAATGTGGGACAGTTTTTTAATAAAACGTTTTTCTCGAAGCTCTGCACACAGTCCGGGGGCAAAGGCAGGCGAAACCCAAAATGCATATAAAATTTCTTGTAAACTGGTTGGTTTTCCAAGTATTTCACTTGTGGTTTAACCACATAGACTTTACTTTGTTTAGACAGTAAAACCTGTATTACCCTTAGCATATAATATATGTGTAATTAATACATCGTTAATTCCTATATATCAATACATGTAGGGACTACTATACATTTTACCGTTAAGTCTCAGTTCCAACATTTATTAATTATTGTGTTTCTGACACGTCTGTTTTTTTTTTACGTACTACAAATGTTGCTTTCATTTTACACTTAGCAGCATGATGTATTACGGAGAGAGGGATTGATCTCACGTCCTGGATAAAGCAAAGGGACGTGTGGTGATTTCGAGATCACTCCACGTTCGTACATAAAGCAACAACTGTTAAGGTCACCCTCTGCTTACTAGGACGTATCAGCGAGTCCGAGGCGCAGAGCACGAAGGGATATTTAGGTACGCGCGTCATGTGCCTCGTCATATCTGTACCTAAGGCACTGAACCAGTGTGAGGTGCAGTCTTTACTTCAACTACTCGCTTTTATAATAAACTTACAAATAATTTAATAACATATTTGAAACCTTTTCCCCACTACCAAATATTAAATACTGTACGTATAAGCTTTCAACAATGCACCAAAATGGCAAGATAGAATGTTTTGTTACGAACTAAGCTTTTCAGCCAATTTGTACTTGAAACTTGCAAGGGCCGTAGCTCAATAATGACTCATGATTCGGTAGAGCAAAACAGTATAAGATGAGTTTTATTACATGAAGATTATACAGTTGCTATTTAAATGACTATTGATCCGGGGGGGGGGGCTTTAAATTGAATACCAAGATGATTATTCATTACATTTAATTCACGCCATTTTATTTAAACCTAACTGAAGAGACATCACCGTGTTAATGTTGCCGGAGGCTGATTTTACGAGTCGGTTAACGAGGGCCGGACGCACCCATCTTCCTAGTCTGCTTCGCTGGTCGGGTCGACGTCCTAAGGACTAAAGACGAAAGATCCCGTTCATGGTGTTACGCCGGCCTATATCAAGCGCGTGGTTCTGCGGCCCCGCTCAGTGACCGGTGGAGGGGATTTCTGCAAATGTCTTATTTCGCAAAGGTTGACGACCAAATAGTGGTGTTGCAATCCCGCTCGTTTCCAGTTTTAATGTTTGAAGGTGTGATCACGCAAGCCGTTCAGCTAAGGCCTGATCACACCATAACAGTTTGCTTACATGTGGACAGCTCTGAACCAGGCTTAACTCTGAAATCACCCCACGGAAACCTTGTAAAATGTTTTTGATTTAAGATTATTGATGACCATACTGTTGCCGCCCACTGCAGTGCCTGTGTCCAATCCCGTTACTGTGGAACTAGAGAGCTCAGGTGGCACGACGTCTGGCGCTGACAGTACGAACCTGATACGTGGCTACGTGTCGTTGCAGCATGACGGCGCACCACCCCATAATCCTCGTGGTGCGCGTGAGTACCTTGATCAACACTTTCCAGGGAGATGGGTTAGGAATAGGCGGGGGCTGTCGCCTGGCCTGCTCACTCCCCTGACCTATCACCGCCCGACCTCTACCTGTGAGGCAACAGGAAGAGCCCAGTCTACGCTATGCCAGTCGACACAGCAGATGACATCGTGGCAAGGATCGTAGCTGCCTGCGATGCAATGATGCAAAACGAATCCCCCTCCTCGTTCCAGAGAGTACCACAGTCCAGGTTACGGCGTTGCACTGCACGCATCGATGTAGGCGGTCGTTACTTTGGGAACCAGTTGTGATTAGTGTTTGTGAAAACGCAGTAAATGTAACTAACGGCACATCATGTAATTAAAAACAATAAGTAAAAAACAATGATAGAATCAAAACGACAACCATGCCTACCGGCTACTCAATTTATTTTCCTCCATGGCATTGGATAACTACCATGGACATTTTTTTCTCAGAAACGGAGAGTATTAAAGTGTTTTAAAAAAGGCGACATTATTGTACATTTCGGCATTGTGGTTAATAATTTATCTTGAAAATCACTACATGTTCACGGGAACAACATTTAATTCTATTTGATAACTGCACCCCATACATATTTTGATACTAATAAAGAATTCAATTTGCATTTACAGTCTCAGATGTTGCTTATCTTATTTCAGAGTGTTATCCTATTCACTTTCCATTTCTTCCATCACTAGAAGTTACTAATATTTTTAACAAAACCTTTTATTTTCTCATTTTCGGGGTACATAACTCCTTCAATAATCACTGTAGGTCACAAACCATACTTTTTTTACCTCGTTTTTTATAAGGAATTACCTCCCAAACTTTGTAACATACTTATATACATACACACACCGGGTGTCGATCTGATTAGTGTCTAATAACACAAAACAAAGTTGCCTTTCTGTACACGTACGTCTCGCAGTAACATTTGGCATAGTGTTTCGGTATTATTTACCCTTTTCAGCAAATATCAAGCTTAACAGCCAAAATAAATTGCAGAGGTGGACAGCGCTGTTAGTACCGACATTAAAACAGTGCCGGGTTACATGCACTAGCTGTCTCTATAAGTGGTTCCTACGTAGGCCACAGTATGGCGCTGTAAACACGATCAGAGCAGATTGCGCATAGCGCCGCAATAGACGATGCATAATAGAGCAAGTAGTTTATATCATCTTGACGTGCGATTGGTGTATATTCGAACACAACGCTCAAAGAACCCATATCGGCGATGTTATTCACAACAATCTCAAGGCAGTAACATAAGATATTTTAGTTTACCGAAGAAGTGGAATTTTTCAAAAGATGTAGATGCGTGCAAAAGATCGCGAATTTAACGACATTTTGCCATGACCGTGTTTTTATTCGATTATTACTAAAGAAAATAATTATAAATCTTGATAAAGTAATATTTAAATACACAAGTCTAATTTGACTCAATGCCGAAAATAGGGATTTTATCCTTGATATTGGCACTTTGGAACTTTTAAACGTACACAAATAATATTGAGTAAAGATCCTACAAAATACATGGACTTTTAATGAAAAGTGTAGAACGGAGAGTTTAGCAGAAGTTGTGAAAATGATACAAGCCATTATGAGACATATTGATTTCGTATCGCTCTATATAGCATATAATTTTATTTGTAGTTACCTAAATCTGTTCCGCAGTTTCGTGACTATAAAAATACGTGTTTACAAAGAATACCATACAAACTATGGGATAAAACTAATTTTTGTGTATTTAGTGTTTGTTGGAGGTTTCTTTCATTCTTTGTTTTAAAAGAACTGTTAGCGATATATTTGTACCTTCCCAGTTGTTAAGTTGATGTCCTAATCATATTATACCAGAACAATTTATTACTAAAACAACAATGTTACTAAAGGAAATTATTTCTTGTGTAATACCATAACTATTATATAAAAGTCATTGATGAGTTACGTGAACAGCTTAGCGATAAATATGTCACCTTATATCTTCTAAGGCGTAAAATGTTACTGTCGACATTTGTGACCTTTCAAAGTTTTGTGGCAATGTATATTCCCAAACTTACTTTTTGTTCCTGTGTATATGTGTTTAATGTGGTATCCTGATTAGCACATAATGCTGTTTATGAGGAACAGAGCCACGTTCTAGATGATCTCCCGTGGCGCAGTCGGTTGGTGCGCCGCCGGTCTGGAGTGCGGGAGTTTCTGGGTTCGAATGCCAGCTAAGGCATGGGTGTTAGCTAAAGTTAGGTCATAAGTTCGTTTTTAAGCCTTCCCCTGGTAAGCCTTCATGCATAACACTGGGGGAACGTTAAAAAGCCCTTTGCAATCCAATCCAATCAAGCTACTTTCTCACATCCGAGTAGAAGTCAGACTTCATCAAAATACCTTATAGTGTTTAAGAACATAATGCTGACAGGTGCAGAATATAAGAGTCTTGGGCATCTCGTCTTCAGAAAGTTTACAACTTAAATTACATCTCCAATACCTTCTTTTGTTCACGAATGTGAAATATGGTTTTCTCGTCATGTTACACATAAGAATACTCTATTTATTAACTCAAATAAGAAATGTTTAAATGGCTAATGGATAGAAAGAAGAACGTAACGATTATTTTAAAATATGATCAAATAACAATGGTTATTTGTTGTCAGGCATGGTGTTGAGGGAGGCTGGTAAGGTGAGTCAGTCCACCGAACTCAATTCTCCAGACTCGGTGTAAGCAAGAGCTGTCGTCAGGTTACGGAACACGCCGTGGGTCGGCAACTGGGACACAGAGGCGCGAAGCGAGGAGCAGGCAGTAAGGTGATGTGCGCGGGGGGAGGTAACAAGATCGGCCGCGTTCCGGAACCCGCGCGCTTTCTCCACTGACGTGCGAAGGCGCCGGTGCGGAGAGGAAATGGGTTTGGTGGGAGGATGGGAGCTCCTGTGCGCTCNAGGCGCCGGTGCGGAGAGGAAATGGGTTTGGTGGGAGGATGGGAGCTCCTGTGCGCTCTTCTCGCGCCTCGAGTGGCGGAAAGGGCCGGAAACAAGGCTGAGGAGGAGGGAGATAGCGCGAAGACCGAGTGTGCCGGCAAGCATCTCACAGATAGATATTCCTCCCCCGCTCCGCGTCAACCCACACAGCCACCCATCCCGACCGCCTGCCCGCAAATGGCATGTTAAGGGATTTCGCTTTTAAGTGGGGGAAAATTTACATATAGTTCCATCCATCAACATCCCCAGTCCCTCCCCTTGCCGCTCCGCCACGCAGACGCGTCCANAGGGGGAGGGGGCCTGCGTTATTTTGCAGGCGGTAACCGTCGGGGAGGGGAATCCTCTCGCGATCGCGGTGTTGAGTGCGCGCAAAACGTCGGGCGATCAGGGACTCGAGGCGCTGAATTCCGGCCTCGCGGGGCGTAATGGCCGTCGCCGCCGAGGCGAGAAGAGAGGGATTTATAGCTCTTACTGCCCGCCCTCTGCTTTCAGCGGGGTGCTCACTGCTCGCCTGCCCTGGGTACACCACGCAAATTATTCCTTTACAAAAGAAAAAAGCTGATACTCTATACTCATCTTCGTGTATAAGGTGATGTAGTGAAGTACATCGCGGGCCTTCTTAACGGTAACACGTGTTCATTATTTTGCCTGGTGTGTGTGCTTCACAGTTAAATATATATATATATACACTCATTTACAACGTGATCGTCCGTTACACCATCCGTGGACACACCTTAAAATCCGGCTCAAGAATAAACTTTCTACGCGACAACACGTCGTCCGTCTACAATGAGAAACCGTTCCCCCTCTAGCCCCACAGACATTCAATCACCACGAGCTCCTATTTGAAAGTTCTACCTTGCCAATGGGATTATTCTCATTTTTTTTCAAAAAAATATTCCAATCTTTAACTCTACATTATTGTATTGCTTCATATGTTTGCTATTCTAAATTAAAATGACGTCTCCTTTCTCGTGATATTTCTTGGGTGTTGATGTGTTGTCGAAGCCCACGTGGAGCTTCATTACAAGGCGATAATTGTATCACTACATGCTCAGACGTATATTCAGTGCATGGCGACGACCAAGTGCTCACAAGGACTCTCACAGGAAGACCCCCGAAGGCACACACTTTCCTCCGCACGAGATGCCCAAAACTCGATCTCCATCGAGCCAAGCAGTTTACACAAAGGAAACAGTTGTTNCCAAAACTCGATCTCCATCGAGCCAAGCAGTTTACACAAAGGAAACAGTTGTTAAATTATGTCATCATCGCTGGTATAAATCGTGGCCTTTATTTAAATAATAGCAATAACAAAATAATAGTGAAGTTTCAGGTGGTCATGGTGTACATTATGACCTTGAGACATCCACTAGGCCAAACTAGTTTATTCGTGGCTTTTGAATGTTTAAGCTGACTTGCACGAGCTGAGCTAGTATTTATTTTGAAACAATATATTTGTTTTAAAACCACTTCATAAACGTAATGCTGACAAATGTTTGTACTCAAGTTTCAAGATTTACGCACACTGGGAAAATCATCGATATTCTAAATTGTACGCTGTTTTCGGGAAACAAGCAGCATGTGTTATAAAAAGCGATGAGCGATCATTAACACTGCAGGATGAAAATTCTAATTAGTTTAAAGATTTTTAAGAACGTTTACCTAGGAATTCTGCAGCAGACTTATTTGTGTTATCTCAAAACTTAAAGGTGTANTTAAAGATTTTTAAGAACGTTTACCTAGGAATTCTGCAGCAGACTTATTTGTGTTATCTCAAAACTTAAAGGTGTACAAGACGAGTAAACCCTGTGCCTCTCAAAATACACGCAATAAAGTTAAGGGACTCGAACAAAGAAAAATATTCCGATTCTCTGAATAGTTTCAAGAACTTGTGAAGGCCGATGTTGGCATAGAGAATCATTTATTTCACAGATAAAGCTCGGTTTCATTTCAGTGGTTATTTGGAGAGACACAACAGTGCGTTTTATAGCTCTCAAAATGCACACCACTCTGCACAGTTACCAAGTATTCTGTCAAACAAATCACACACTGTTAAGTGTAGGTAACGCAAATGCATAATTTCTGTGACATGAAAGTAGAGTTTACACATTTGATCATTTGACAAATCGTAGAAAACTAAATAGAATATTTTATTACATCAGTATGTCACAAATGCATAAAGAAGATACGCACTGTTAACCTTGAAGTAAATATCATACGAAAGGCAGGTTACCAGAGAAATTTAAGAGTTGTTCCCTAGCCCCATATACCGTTAGGCTTGCGTCGCAGTATCAGTAAGTCATTAAGTAGCGTTATCTACAGGAATTATGAACAGTATCGTAGGTGAAATTAAAAAGCAGTACAATTAAAAGAAACCTAACAAGTACCAATTTTATAAAAAGAAATAATAGCTGAAATACAACTATTTTTCTTTAATAAGGACACATCACAGACACATAGCGGACGAAATCATATAAAAATTAACATGTATTGCCAAAAATTATTTTCAAACAGACAACTAGAGAAACTTTAAGTTTGGAAGATATCATGGAACACTTTTCAGGACAAAATATCATTCACCATTCAACTGACCTGATCTTAAATGGGAAAGAGGTGTAAGTGCACGCAAATATTACCTATAAGTCAACCAATGTTTAAGTCAATGCCTATGAATGTCTGAAGGAAAACTGCTGAGCTGTACCATGTACACTTAGAGGCCAGATAGTTCGTTGAGCGTAGTCAAGTCTGAGAGACAGTGTTAACAATTTTATGCGAAACAATTCCTCAGTTTTCAGTGTTCGTGTAATATTGTTCTAAAATAAAATATCTAGGTCAAATTATATACTCCAACTAAACTACGTACCAACGAAGCATACAGTCTTAGGTGATTCGACAGTAATGAGTATGTGGCGCATATACCCGTGTGCAGGCGCGAGTGAAGAGGAGAGGTAGCAAGTACAGTGAGAAAATAGTCCAATGGTAAAAAAAAATGAAAGAGATCAAATGGCGAAAACTTTGAAGGTCTGGNGCAAGTACAGTGAGAAAATAGTCCAATGGTAAAAAAAAATGAAAGAGATCAAATGGCGAAAACTTTGAAGGTCTGGCTGGACCTTCAAATTCTCGTGAAGGTAAAGCTTGCAGCACAGGACAACAACTTATCAAAACTGTTCAAGCACATGCNCTGGACCTTCAAATTCTCGTGAAGGTAAAGCTTGCAGCACAGGACAACAACTTATCAAAACTGTTCAAGCACATGCGAAACGAAATACAAACAGCGTCAGTGTTATGTATTTACAAAAAAATTAAAAGTACAAATAGTGAACTCTAAAAAAAGCAGACTAACGTTCGAGAGAAAATAAATGGTCCATAAAGTTAAATAAATTCTACATAAATTAACTTCTAGTGACAGAAGTAAAGATGCAGGATTGAAGAATATTCGTCTAAATGGATCACATCGTCCTAGGAAGAATGCAACCAGCAAGACTGTAAAGCGTTCGGCGGGCGGTATTGCTGAAAAACTGCAGGCGAAGTAGCTCGGGAAGGAAGATAGGCGCTACAGCGTAGAGAGATGCGTCACGCGCAGAGTACCGTGTTTGAGCAGAAAATTCAATGTTTTCAACAGCAGCGTAACCAGCGAAGACAGCGGAATTAGCGACCGGAAACAACCAAATTTAGTGACAGCCTATGGTCCAAGGTAAATACAGGCAAGTAAGCAGGACGTCTCTTTCATGCGCCTCGCAGCCTGCGATGCATGAGAAGAAAATACTATAATGTACAGAAATGAGCGTGGATAAGGAGTTAAATAGGCCTGGTGAAGTGTAAATGTGGCAAAGCGAAGGCAGGTTACACGTAAAGAATGAAACAAACTCGTGTGATTACAGCACTGTGAACGATATGTGAATATTAAACTACATAGAGGGCATACTTTAAGTATATTTATCTACGGTCATGCATTATTTAGAAACGAATTTTTTTAATGGGTGAAATGAGTTCTCTCCGATGTCATCTCTGAAAATTTCAGTATCGCGGTATATGAACCGGTAAAATTTTATAGTAACATAAAGCCCAAAAAACAGGGACAGCCTTACTGCCCATACCAAATGTTCTGAAAAACTTACTGCCCACGCCGAATCTTCCGATTGGGTAATTTGAAATTCATATAAAAACCTGAGAAAAACATTAATTTTAATCTCTTCCTAACTGCAATCGTGGCTCTCCACCATTACTTGTGATATGCCAGGCTGGCGGCTGAGTCCACATGAGGTTCTGATACTCATCAGACGCAAACAGAGAGAATGAGAATTTTAAAAAACTAAAATCTCATAAAGTCATCTTTACGTAGCGATACAGAAAGAAACTTAAATGGAAGAAACTGTAGAATCAGAAACATTACAACTGATGCCAATATTATATATGTATATATATAATTTTGTTTGGACAGCACACACCACGAGAAGTTGAATTCTGAGAACACGTGCCCGTTGAAGCTACGAAATATACAACAGAAGATAGAGTTTAACAAATTTATTTGCTACAATATTCAGTGGAAGAAAACAAAAGCTTTGTGAACCCAGTCACTACGCTGGAGAAGGAACAAGAATCATAATTTTAAAGATTACCTTCTTTTGAAGTGGAATTATGAAAACGGCTTGAAGTGGCAGAAATGCAATTTTATTCGTTCAAACACTCGTCAGGTAGGGCTACAAATGTCGCCTCCTATTACCTCACAAGTCCCTCAATATTATTTTTTTTAAAGAATATCTGCTTAATTGGAGAACTTACAAATCACAGTTGGGTGCCCTATAGCAAAGCGAGGCAAGAACTTGTTTACTTTCCTAGTATTTCTAGGCATCCACGAAGTATGCACTGTCCTTAAAAACTTTTACATTTATATTATATAATCTGTACCCATTGCTTTAAATTTTTAAGATAAAATCGTTTATTAAATTTCCGTTGAAAAATTTCAAGTTACACTAGTTACACCATTACAGAATGACAAAGATGATGTAAGGTATCATGTTTGACGCTAGGTTTTACTATGGCATCATTTATTTGAGTTTCTCCTAGAGCCAACCCAATAACCTTGAGTTCTTCGATTTAATGCGGATTATAGTCAGTAATAAAATTCCTTAATTCGTTACTGTAAAAGCTTCTGGCATTAATGAAAATGTTTTGAATTTCTAGGGAATAATTACTGACCTCAAGTCGCAGCACATGGCTTGCGTGTTACAAACAGTATAAAAATTCTCAGAAAATGTTATGGTGTGTTAAGCATACTTAATATAGTTTTAATTTTGTTGAAAATTTGTGTAGTTCTAATTATGGTTAAGCCTCCAATTGACCTACAAAACACGCCCGATATACCAGGAAATCTTGTCCCCTTTAGTGCCAGTGTTAATTACATCTCCACTAGTCTCAAGAATCACTTAAAACTTTGCCAGGCAGCTCTCTGATTGTAACCATAAACTTTATAAAAAATTATAGAAAACTGTTTTATTTTAATCTTTAATGCGGTATTGGTGTTTATTTTTGAATTCTTAAAAATTTGCTACAATAAATACGCTTAGTGCCATAAGAAATTGCAAATCAAGAAGGAGTTACTGGAGTCATTTTTATTTGTATCACCATACAGACATATTAAATTACTGCCTAAGCAATATAATTTCGTGAGCTTACTGTTTATCACACCTACGACACAGAAGAAGGGTGTCTGGAATACGCGTCTATATGAATAGAGACGTGGAACAGGAAAATGCATTACGTTATCCTGCGCAAGAGTTGCCCACAGCTGTTACAAATTGTTTCCAATCACCAACACCTCGGTCTGGTTTACGCTGGCGTCCCATCCAGTCGCACGACTGTTCGATATGTGACGAATCAAACAACCACGCAGTCTACGTAAGTTTTGAAACATGACGTTCGNCCAGTCGCACGACTGTTCGATATGTGACGAATCAAACAACCACGCAGTCTACGTAAGTTTTGAAACATGACGTTCGCGTTCCTGGAAACTAGAGCTGAGTGTATGCGAGCATTATCTCAATGAAGCTCGGTACCTGGCCACTCTGCGAGGAAAGACATCGTATTGGGCTGCAGGAAGTCTTCGTCGTTACCGCAGTGCATTCTGTGGCCCTTGTACCACTGCACGCGGCCAACGACGATCATCTGCGACGGCTTCCAAGACCACTATCTGTTGACGTAGGATTATGCTAAACACTATTTAGGAAAATGGCCAAGAAATATTTCCATATTGTAACCTGAAAAAGAAACGTTAAAATCATCTATGTTCTCTGTTCGGAATCTTTCGCAGCGACAAAACAATGCGACTTAGTTTGGGTTATCTAGACTTTAGGGATGACAAGATGATAGTAAATATACCTAAGTTTAGCTGTTCGAGCTGTGAGAGAAAATATGTGTTAACCGTCAAGGTGACATTTATTTATGAATGACTTTAACACCTTGTCGACAGCGGCGTCATAAAAAACGGAACCAGTTTATCGTGCTGTGAAAAGAAGGGGAGGTATTGGTTATGGCCAGTATTATGTAATTATTCCGCTATTTGTCTGGAGTGATTTCGGAAAAACCATGGAAAACCGAAACAAGGATAGTTGGCTTAGGAATCTAACCCGGGCTCATCCGAATGTGATGTACTAGCTGGCTCTGAGGCGTGGTATGTTTTATATGCTAACCTAATTTACAGTTTACAAAGCCGTCTGTGTTATATAACGCCTTCCTTACATGATTATCTTGCTGTTACATCAATTAAAACTGCTCTGCTTGATTTGTAGAAGGCTATCAGTGTTTTAGGTGGTTATTTCATCCATTGCTTGTGCNATCAATTAAAACTGCTCTGCTTGATTTGTAGAAGGCTATCAGTGTTTTAGGTGGTTATTTCATCCATTGCTTGTGCCATACGTTTAGGGTATCCTGTTGGTGTACGTAGCCTGCAGTAAAGAAAGGAATATTCAAGTGTTCTTGGGGCCGCGGTGGCGTAGTGGTTAGACTACTCGCCTCCCACCAAGGTGAACCAGGATCGATTCCCGACGGGGTCACCCCCGGAATTTTGCATGTAGGAATCGTGCCGGACGACGCCGGGTTTTCTCGGGGATCTCCTGTTTCCCCTGTCCTTGCATTCCGGCTCTGCTCCATCCTCACCTCGCTTCACCCTCGTGGGCTCTCGAGATTTCTATGTTAAGAGCTGCCTAAATCTTTTCACTCACTCGAGTGTCCTTATCCTCATATTCACCACACGCACGAACATAGATATGCGAGACGATGTTGAACAAACAAGCCGGCTCCGATTTTCTGCGGTCTCGGGGTCTGGCGGAGGCGCAATAAAAGTGTAATTTCCTTCTACTGCTCTCCCCTTCACGGCAGGCGGCGAGGGGAATGTAGTTGTCAGCGGTTTAGGGGGGAAGGGGAGGGGGTATTGACCGCACGGCGACGTGGGTCAGAGGGCAGCCGCCGAGGTCAGCGGCGATAACTTCCTCCCTCCCGGCAGTGCAAACCATACACTAAAGATGAAGTAGACCGATTTTCGTCTTCTACGCGTGTACCCCAACACTGACTCGTGTATCGCCAACACAACTGTCAAAGTCACATGGTCAGCAGTGATGAGCGTGTTTGTTTATATCTTAATTTTCAAAATACAAGCTTTTACATATGAATAGCATACATTAACTAATTTGAATTTAAAGTTAATATACTAAAAATTGGTTAGAAGTAGANAGCTTTTACATATGAATAGCATACATTAACTAATTTGAATTTAAAGTTAATATACTAAAAATTGGTTAGAAGTAGAATACAAAAATTTTTAAGTACTTGTTTACAAAATCAGTGTTCTAACCTCCAATTTTATCCACGTCGTTTTCGATAATAGTGCTATTGGCAGAAAAGCAGTCCAATGTTGTGACCCGGAGAGTGGCTACTGCGCANCCACGTCGTTTTCGATAATAGTGCTATTGGCAGAAAAGCAGTCCAATGTTGTGACCCGGAGAGTGGCTACTGCGCACCTCGGGCGCACACTCTACCATATTTTCCCTCTACGGCAGAGGTAAACTAAGTGGCGGTCATCAGCATAGTTGCCAACTTGGTAAATTTATAACCAGATGTAGAGATTTCAGAACGTGACCTGATGGCTAAATTTCGTATTTGTGAAAGGTCGAAAAGTAAGTGATTTCTGTATAATTCTGACAACATATCAGGTGATTTGAAAGAAAACCTAATATTTTTCGTGTATTATTATGAGATTATTGCACCTTTGTGTAGAGAAATTATTGCACCTTTGTGTATTCAAAATTGTTCATTTCCTTAGAATGTATGAGTATGCCTGAAGTGAGCATGGGGGATAACTTGAGACGGATACTAGCCTACATGTTGTATCTCTTTAAATGTAGTCTTGTGGGGTGTCTCTTGTGGAAATAACGATACGGTTTGGCCCTTCGTGATCGAAGTTTTGGGAACCTACACTGAAATAGCACTTTAAGCATCAATTTATAGAGTTTGAGAGTATTTGTATGGATGTCTAGCGAATACGTTTTTTCAGATGGGATTGTTTTGGTTTCTTTATTTGTAATCGTTTTACTTTCTGACAATGGTATTTAAATATATAGTGGTAAGCAACTGTAGTAAGCAATTATAAAAAATATTTCAAGCTGCGAATACAAATATTTCATATGTTTTGTCTAAATATAATTTTTAATAGACTACTGTGATTTTCTGCTGATTTTTGTAAATTTATTTTGAGACATTCCATCAAAAAATTTGGCAACTCTACCGTCGCCAGCTACATCCTATCCACGTGGATGATTGCCCTTCATCTTGAAATATCAGTGTTTCACTAAACTTATTTTACGGAGTAAAAACTCTGAAAAACTGGGACCGTTGTGGCATGTGCAATGATTACCGTGCCACTTATTTTTAAGTCATTATTTTTAGCGGCTATTGTTGTTGTCATATATCCAACAATAAAATAAGTAACGAATTATTTATTCACCTTTAATCTCACACGNTAGCGGCTATTGTTGTTGTCATATATCCAACAATAAAATAAGTAACGAATTATTTATTCACCTTTAATCTCACACGGTAAAATAAAGTATAGACGTTAGTATCACTATTAAATAGTACCGCATGCACCATTCCATGTTGATGTTAACAATAATTTTTTTTTATTAATGAAGAAATGCAAATTAATAAATTAAACTGAAGTTAAAGGGGTTTATTATTATTAAGAGACTGTGTTACATAAATGCACATTATGTAAGTTGTGCCGTAGAAGACTGAAAACTGCATATCAATAGCGAAGCAAGAGCAACTTTCTATAAAACACTTAGAACAATATTTGCAGACATTCATTTAATAAAAGTTGTGAATTGCTGTCGCGGGACACTGCAGAACTCACAAGCTTAACTAGCGCGCCCACCTTGAGCTCACACAGCACCGTCAGCAAAGTGGCTAGCTAGCAGTAGGACGTAACTCCTGCTAGTCGGTAGCTGGACACGAACTGGTCAGGCGGAGTTCAAACACAGATCCTCGCGAGGTCAACGAGCTGCCGAGTAACTAACTGACTCTCATCGAAAGGTACGTCACGGAGTGTATTTCCTGTTTTTCCTGTTATCTTATGTCTGTGTTACTGAGCATTTATTCGTGACTGTATTTAGTAACCGCAGTCTTTAGCTCGTAGCAAGAAACTACGTAAAAAAAATGTGTGTGTCATCCCAAGTTGATCTTCCCCTGCGACGCCAAATGGTGCAGCAGCCTCAATATTTACATGGATATGTGCGGTGCATAGTTTCTACTTGATAAGGGAAAATTAAAAAAGAAAACTTCCATGTTTTATTCTAGGTCGTTTTCTCGTTCCCTCTTTGATGTGTGCTAAGTGAAGGCGAAAATGTCTAAAACTGGTGTTTTCATAATCACGTAGGAATAAAAATTTTGGAAAATATTTTATTTTTCATATTGGATATCTTTAACTCTCGTAAAACATTTACATCAGACGAAACGCACATACCAACCGCAAAAAAGTACGCAAGCACATGCAGCGAGTAAGTAATTCCTTGTCCTAGTTAAGGGTAGAGCGTCGGTGTACTATACTGGGAATCCACACAGCGCTAGTTCACGCTTAATGACGTCACACGCAAAGCCAAGTATCATCATCTGTACATTTAATGAGAACTCTGACACGGCCAAACCAAGGTGTGCATGTTTCTGTGCACGCCTGGGTGCGTGTGTGTCTACGAAGTCTAGCACACACTCATATGGGACAGGTGGATGGTAGGATATAATTCATTTGCAGAATAGAATAACTAATTGTAAGACTTGTTATAACTGTTACGTAAATAAAGAACATTATCACAAAACACGTGCAAGATGTGTGGGTGACTCAGTTCATTTATATTATAAATTTGTCTACCGACTCACGATAAACTATTGTTTGGCATGTTTCATTCAGCCATTTTCATCAGGCATTTTTACTAACGCTGAAACGTGTTATTTTCGGTCGCCCTACGCGATGCTCAAACTTCAGAACAAGGGAATGCGGGTAGAAGAACGAGCAGGTCTACAATAGACGCTATCCAAAATAAGNCGATGCTCAAACTTCAGAACAAGGGAATGCGGGTAGAAGAACGAGCAGGTCTACAATAGACGCTATCCAAAATAAGTCACAGTCTGCGTCCTTGCGAAGTTTGTTCTGCATGCATCCAAAGCAGAAATGTTGGTGCGACTCGTTTTCTGTGCATGCGCGGAATGATGAAAAGAGGCAGAGTTAGGAAGAGGAGGGGGAGTGGGTGGCGAGGGGATTCGGTTTCGGTTCCCACAGCAACACTTGTCAATATTTCTCGCTTCCTCCGTCTTTTGTAGAACGAATCCAACCCCTCCACGCCCCTCGGGGCTCACGGCTCTACCCCCCNCTTGCGCGCAGTAAAACTAGGTCCCCACGTCGTCACTCAACACGAGAAGAATTTATTTTGAGGACATTCAAGTGATCAGCTTCAACCCATAAAACAATATATAACAATTTATTTCGAACAGCCTCAGCTAAAATGAGAAGAGTTTATTTTATGCAATGAATAATTTAACAGAGACAACTACTGCTGTTTATAGTCATCATTTTTATTTCAAGTCATAAAATTGCAACAAAAATAAACATTTGTATTTTAGTAACAAGTTATTTTTCCCACGGTATATGCAGAGGAATCACTTCCAATAAACCCTGCAAGTTTATTTAAAAGGTTAAAATACATTCTCAATGGGGTATGGGTGATTTTGCTGTCCGCTGTCCACTAACTGCAAAAATAAGAAAAATTAAATAGAAAATTCTGTAGACGGTTTTTTTATCTGCGTTATTATTGTACATGAACTCTTGGTACTTCAATTCGAAGTACATTTTTGTAGAAATATTTATAATGCTACAAGATTTTATTCCATGATTTTATTCTAATAAAAGTAAATTTATCAAAGAGAAAGAACAAGAGATATATCTAATTATTGCGGTAATGGGTATTCGGAGGAGCAAACGGAAAAAGGAGGCGAAGTTTTCTAAATGGTCTTTGTGCATGTAAACTTATTCTCATGGCAAAATAAAACAAAAGTGAAAAAAAGAGGAATTTGGGGAGTGGGAATAACAATGATAATTCGCAGGAGCAGATAGAAAACCGCGATATTCGCTGTTTGTTGCACACCTGTTACTCGGTTGCACTACTTGCCCTTCAGGAATTAGCCTCTACTGAGTGTCACCAAGTGCAAAATAAAGGCGTGATGTAACGTTGTCCTATAGTGGAAATCAGGTGGTGTAAGTTAGAATGATCGTGGTGGCCACACTACAGCAACGCCCCTGCAAACCACAGCCTAAAGATTTACCAGCGATTTCTTCTATTGAGTGAAGGATCTTTAAAGACGCAGATTAAGGAAACGTTTCGTCTTTTGTCTGGAGAATAAAGAAAGTACATATTAACTCATATGTACAAGGAGTGGGGATCATACACAGGACCTGGGGAATGCTAGCTTAAGGTACCGCACGGCCAAACACGACCGGTGCTAACGAAAAAAAAACTCTACGGAGCAGCTCTTTCCCGTTCAAAGAGAACCAAGATGAACTGTTCTAAACGTGCTCAAGGATCGTTGATTCATATTACCGTCATTTTTGTGCGCGCTCCTCGCATTTTACGTTTCTCGGTGAAGTAATAGGCCTGAATAGAGTTCCCCGGTTTATATGCCACCGAAGGGCGTCTCGGGACGATAAATTCGGCTGGCAAGTTGACATTTCTGTCAATATTTGTCTTGCCCCCCGAGCGGATTGCACCCCTGATGAGCTCCCTTCCAGCAAGTAGGTACGTCAGCCGCATTAAATACACTCTTCGCTGACTTGCCACCTCCCCTCGCTGACGGAACAGTCGACTGCTTCGCTGCTAATTAATTAGACAGCTGGGGCGAGGTTCAGGGTTGCGTGGCTCCACCTTACCTTGCCGATCCGCGTCACCATCTAGGAGTGTCTGTCTGAACCACGAGGTCTGAGTCTCCATCAGTTATTATCGACTGCCGACCCGGCCCGGCTTCGTCCGGGTACAATTTAGTTTTTACAGCGATACACTAATGAATAAATTACGAAAATACAATTACAATATTATGTTATAGTAAACTAGTAAACTACCATCATATATATAACATACATACATACACGCCACGCCTGTCTTCTAGACGGGTAAGCAGAGGTTATGGACCTCCATTTACCACGATCATGACATACTTACCTACTTCGTCTTATCCTCATTCATACATCTCTAATATAACAATATTATATGATAGTGGTTTAGAAAATTTATTTGCATACAACATTAATCGTTTTGCTTCCGACCGCCAGCACAATAAGATTTCTGTTTGACGTTACACGCGAAAGGGCTACGTAAAGTTGTCCGTGTGAAAAACATGCTCCACTCAAATTCATTTCAGCCACATTAAGTGTTTAACTCTGCGCCTTATTTATGGTCATACCAAAACAAACTCTAATTGGAAATTGGACTCTNAGTGTTTAACTCTGCGCCTTATTTATGGTCATACCAAAACAAACTCTAATTGGAAATTGGACTCTTAAAATTAAAAGGCAAATCCGAAGGAATCATTGGTATTCTAGGTATTAAAACAGTTTCTCCAGTACCACAGCTAGTTAGAATAGTACCTTCAATACGATAACTTTTTAAGCTTTTTAATTGTAATCGAGTCCCGTTGCACAATTTCGGTGGATTTATATTTCGCAATAAAATTATGGGAGCTCCAACTTTTAAAATCAGTTTGTGTGGTGGCATGCCAGAAGGATTTAATTCATAGAGAAATTCTGTGGGATAGTGCACAGCTTCTTAACTGTTGAGTACGGTATGTGCTGAGTAATAGACATGTGTTTGCTCTGAAAATCACCTCAATATCAGTAGTACCTACGTATGCAAGTACACGACAAAAAACTAATAATATTTATAAGAACAAAAAAGTAGTTAAATCTTAACTTTCTATCTAACCTATTTAATATTTACACGTACCTAAACCAAACGGAATAAATAATTATTTAGAATGAAATAAAACAAAAGAACCAAGTCCCTCTTAGCCCGTAGGTACCGCGCCACAACGGCTGTCACCGACGTTTTAAGGGTTAAAAGAAAGTTAAAAAAACCGCTGAATCGCTTGTGCTAAAATCCGTACAGACACAATTACCTAAATTACAACCAAGTCGTGCTGAAAACACGTTTTAAATATTGCAGGATCTAAGACACAAATAAATAAAAATAAAATACAACCAAGTCGCGTTCAAATTACTTTTTCACAAAACTTTTCACAACTTTTAAAGTATTGGTGGAAATTGTATGATGTAAAGGTCATTTCTTATGTACATTAAACAGTTTTAATTATGAATTAATTTATTTTGATAAAGATTAAGTTTTTTATGGTTAGAAAATACAATGAATTTTACGTTTGTTTTTACTGCGTAATTTAAATTGTAAATACGCTTATTACTACTTATCTATTAAAGATAGATATATGCTATTGCTGGCTTTTTTGTAGATCATTTAATTTTACACGGCTATTATGCACATGATTTTGTTATATCTCTAAAGGATTAGGCGGCGTATTCCATGAGAGCGTGCTGGCGGCAAACTTTTTTCCCGACTTGATTCACTAATACCGTTAATGCTCAGCTCCTGTAAATGCTAGAGCAATTTTTAATACACACAAACCTTCCCCGATAAAAGCAGATCATAATCGTAGAAACCGCATCCAAATTTGTTAAGTGGTTCTCGAGATCGGCGCAGACATACAGGCAGACAGACGCGCGCCAGGGATTTCCTTTTATACTATTATCTATATGCGGACTGAATGCCTTATGTTGATGGCTCTATCTCTAACATTAAAATAATAGTCAAGTGTCAATTCATTTCTACTGTCTCACGCTCTTTAACCCGGGGGCATGGTGGTGTAGTGGTCAGGCCACATACACATTTATCGCAAAGGGACATACTTAAATTTCCTTCTATTTAAATTTGAAAGTTTTATTCTGCAGCTAATTGATGAAAAATAGCTAGCTGAAGCGTTTCCTCGTCATCGAATGCTGTAGTCTATTTGCGGTTTATTCACACTTTTTGAATCAAACCTTTTAAAAATCACCCTATGTACGATGTGTTCGATTGTTTCTTAAATATGTCATGTATCACAAATGTTCTATATTTGTGTTAACATAAAAATACCTTATTTTTGGTTAAACTGAACTTTTACTTAAATTTAATATATAAATTATAATATTTCATTTATAACTAATATGAATAAAACAGGGAGATATTGGGTGAGTTGGTAATGACCAGTAACAAATAATTCTAATGCAAAATATTATTACACAGGTGCGCACGAATGAGATGCGTTGTCCTTTTGGAGTAATTTTCTAGAATTGGTTAAGCTTTGTTTGCATGAGGCGGAGGAATATCCCGGAAGTAGAACTTCATCAGGGCTTCAGAAATGTTGGAAGTAACCGTGAACGGAGTATATCACTTGATCGTCTACACATTGGGTTTTTATACAATTTTAGTAAATTGGTAACTATAATTTGTATTTAAACTTTAAAGCGGCGGTTTTTCATGTTCCTTTACGTGCATATAAACCACATCGGCGGCATACTGCCTAACCTTACTGCAAAGAACTTACGCTTCGATATTATTAATTGTTATAATAAGTTTTGCATGCATTTACATATTACGCCTGTTTGATTACTACCACAAGATGCTGTGAAAGGTTTCTCTCTCAGGGAGAGACCAATGATTTTCTCTGTCTACTTCGTCAAAGGTCTGATAAAACGAACATTGCATACATATGGCAGTTAAATTCCCTATACTTTTCGATGTTGTTTTAGAATAAAACCATCTACATAAGACTTGCTCCTTCGTAATCCTGCTTGTTCTACCAAAATTATGATTTTCGTGACTTATCGTAGCCTTGCAGTAATAATTCTTTATATTTCTTATCAAGCATACTTATTTCTCTGTAATACTTACATACCAACCTGTTTCCTTTTTTGAAAGTAGGGACAACTTATGTCTCTTTCAAAGCTTCTACAATATGAAATTTCTGCCAACAATTATTTTTAAATCCTAAAAATATATATAACTTTTTTTTCATATTCTGGAATATGTTTTTACTTTTATACTATCATTCCGTCATAGCAAATATGTTTTCTGTTTTTACTTCTTTGGAAATCATATTTAAATTCAGATTTTTTGATTGGGTTGATTGCATAAGTTAGAAAGAAGTCAGATATCTTTTTGACAATCGGTTTATTACACTCTAAGTCCGAATCACTGATATCAATAAGTGAAATAATATTCACTGAAAGTCAGTTGATAAACTACTGCTGACTGGCGAATCAAGCAAGTTAAGTGGGAACAAGAGATTTATCATTCGAACTTCGTCTTGCATGCTTAAACCATCTACTCAGAAATTTTACTAAAACCCCTGGCTTACCAGTTAATTTTGATATTTCCTGGTGACAATGAAAGGTATTTATAATTATTTAATTGTTATAGCTCATATCATTCTAATTGCTGTTTTTTTTTTACTTAAGAGCTAACAATAGCAGACATTAGTTGGTCACTGTCCATGGTATTTAGATCACCTACTNTTCCTGGTGACAATGAAAGGTATTTATAATTATTTAATTGTTATAGCTCATATCATTCTAATTGCTGTTTTTTTTTACTTAAGAGCTAACAATAGCAGACATTAGTTGGTCACTGTCCATGGTATTTAGATCACCTACTATTAATAAACAGACCATTTAAAATTCGACCTTCCGGTGGATTTCAGTATATCAAATATTCACTGCTCATAAACATTAATCCAATATTAAAATGCCTTCAAAACTATAAAAAAATAGTGGAAACGGAAAAAATTTAAAGCAATACATTGTGGTAACCCATCGAAAAGTCTGCAACAATAAAAAACAAATAAACAAAAATCTAAGATTTTATTGACTTAGTTTTTACAGGTTTTGTGACTAGTACAGAGTTTGGTGACATTTTCTCAGATAGGTTAACTAATACAGATAAGTTAACACTAACACAAATTTACACCCAATCCTTACCCGGGACTCAAACCCGGAACCCCTCGCGTGGTAAGCCGGCTCACACCCAACTGTGCCACGAAAGTCGGCGCATCTAATTTTTTTTTTTTCAAAAACATTTTTTATCTTACAGATGTATATTACCGTTACGCAATTTACCATTTCAAAATTAAATACAAATTAATTTACAATTATAATTTCACACTCTTCATGTCTTACACACTACATGTAAAAAAAGATCTCGTTCAACTTCTATTATATTTAGGGATGGAAAATAACACTCGTTATGACACGCCAAATACAAGTTGCAAAATGCTTCACTTTGTAGTCATAGATTGCAAGAAACCAAATTTGTGGCTTAGAAGGAAACTCGTTTATGACAGAATGCATGCACTGCAAACAATCTCATTTCTCTTCGAGACTGATACAGCAAAAAGGAAACATCACAACGAGCTGAAGTTCCCTAGACAGATCATTTTGGTCATGCATTTCTCAATTTCTTTTAAACATTTTAATAGGTGAACTGAAAATTCTCTAAGTCAGATAGATATACGTAACGACATAACACATTAGAGGCCTTAATTATTAGCTACTTTTACCACTGCCCCTAAAACTATGTTCCTGTCACCGCGATAGATGCCTGAGGGGCAAGAAACAATATACTTATCAGCTGTATCCTTTAAAAATGTAAATGGTCGCCCGCGCATGCCGAATATTGGCGCAGGCCCTCAATAGGTGCTTTGTTTCTACCCTCACTGAACTCAGTCTTCCTCGAGCATACAGTAATTCGTAACAAGCTGCTTACAGCGCAATGTCAGCAGTCATGGGGGTAAGAAACAAATTCAGACAAATAAGAAGGCAGATGACGGTAAAACACCAGCATCGGTGTATGCGCATATAGTTTATTAGCGGTTTTTTCACACAATTTATTAAATCAAACGTTTGAAAAATCACTCCATGTGAGTCGTGTTCAGTTGTTTCCTAAATATGACATGTAATAAAAGAGTTTTATACTTGTGTTAACATTAAAGTACCTCATTTTACTTTTACATATAGTTTATCTATACGTAATATTATTTCAATTATAATTAGTGTAAATAAAAATATAGAGAAAATATGTATATTGATAATGCCTACTAAGAAATATTTCTTATGCAAAATATTATTAGACTGAATGCGCACGAATGCGGTGCGTTGTCCCATTGGCGTAATTCTCTAGACTTAGTGAAGCTTTGTTTGCATGAGGCGGAGGGACAGCCAGAAAGTAAGAGTTTAGCAGGGTTTCAGAAAATGCTAGAAGTAATCGTGAACGGACTAAAGCAATGCAGACACTGCTTCTTTCATCCCTCGTGCGGGGCCGCGGTTGGACGTTGCGGTTAGAGTGCTCGCCTCCCGCCAATGCGAACCGAGGTCGATCCCCGCTGGGGCCACTCCCGTATATTCGCAAGTGGAAATCGTGCCGGACGATTCCGTTGCTCTGGTGGTTTGCTCGTGGATCTTTCGTTTCTCCCGCCTTTGCATTCCGGTTCTGCTCCGTATCCACCTTGCTTCAGCCTCATCGGCTCTCATAACCCCTATGTTAAGATCCGCCCAAACATATCCACTCGTCTCTTACCTCTCGTCTAGCTCTGTAATTGCACGAACTATAACTATATCTATTTTAGTATATATGGTGTTCTTAAGAATATTTGATGCCCTAACTTTTCGTAATGTTAATCAAGAAAGTAATATTTAAACAGAGGTTTGATTTGTAATGATATGTCTTTAAACTCTTCTGTGCATTGCAGTTTTGTACAGAAGCAATCTCTTCATTGGCCAAAATAGACATAGACCTATGCAATATATCAGTTTCATCTTATAGCTATGTTATATTTATCTGAACACTTTGAAACTAACATTTCACAATAAAATGTGCTCATACATCTTTACGTTTTAACGTATGCACTAACTTCAGTGCATTTAGTCATGTTGAAAGTGGAATGTAGTGCGATGTTTGAAACGGTGGTGTATGAAACTGGTTTCATGTAGTTAACACACTTTAAATTAAGAATGGGTGCAATAACAACATATTTATTATTGTAAAAACAGCATAGTGTCACCTCATCGATGCATAGAAATTACTAGGCCTTAGGTCTAGTCCTACTGGGCTTTAAAAATAGCGATTTAAAAAGTCAGTATTTCTTCTCTTACGCACAAAAGAGCATAAATTTGCATATCATCAACACATTTACTTTCCAAGAAATTCCACGTTTTCACTTCGATGATAGGTGCATGAATATAGCAAGACAATCCATTGCAATGTTATTTTTTTACACATGGCGGAAGGGTTCCAAATGAGAAGAAAAGTAGATCCCAAGCAGCGCTTTCAAAAGTGCTCAATTAACCGTGAACGACGTGCACCGTGTTTACTGCCCCGTGTGTTCGCCTTGCCGCTCGTGAGAAGACGTACTCGGGTCGGAACAAAATGGCCTCATCAGGCGGGAAACGTGTGTCGGCGAGGCGAAGGCAGGGCGAACGTGCGGATTTCGCCCGCCGGCCAATCAGCGGCGGGCTTGCAAACCCGCGGGATTGGCTCCGCGGGTCGGCGCGCACGTCACAGGTCCCCGCCGCAGTTTTCGGGACTTTCCTCGAGCCCTTCTTGATTCTACGCCCTCGACACTGCACGACTTCCGCGACAAACTCGGGACTCCTCGCGGTGACATAGTATCTGCGTTGAACTTTTGCTACACGAAGCCTCCCGCGCTCGCCTCTGCTGTTCTCGTTGTGTAGTAACACAGTTGTTTGTGTATATATGTATATTCCGTTTTCGTTGTTTGCGTGGTCTGCTCGATCTGGTGTTTTTTCCGCCTCTACTCTGACTAATGATTACTTTGTTCTATGAAGTAGTCTATGTTATTGGCATATCTACTGATAACAAGTAACCTTGGTTTGTGTTTCGAACTTATTTCTGACCATGTTTTTTTACATCATTCTGAGCTTTCTGTGACGTGTATCAAAGCTCTACAAGTCCATATGTAAAATAATAATTCTTTCAATCAATTTTAGTAAAGGAAACCGATCACCGCAATCTTGAATTCGCGATCTTCTTTCCGCCCATCATCTTGTTTCTCACCGCTGTATAGTTTCCACCTCCACCGTCTTTGAGATCATGTCAAAATTTCCCGAATTTCTCTCACATGTTTCATTTTCCTTTGAACAACATTGAAACCATACAATGACCCTCAAATTTTCCCAAATTCCCTCCAGACCCACTAATTACATGTCAGCCATTTACAGCACTCTGAGGAGCATCTCCACTGCAATGCCCAAGAGTGACAAAATAACCTTGCATATCAAAGAAGCTGGCATGTGCCTCAAAAATGCTGGCCTACGCATCAAATTGGCTGGCAACTTGGATTTCGATTTTCTCATACTCTGTGGTTCTTATTCTGTAGCCATAATTTCGTATTTCGTTCATCGTTTGTTTTCGTCTACCACATGCAGCCCCATTATTTATGTCTGTCATTTTTCTCAGTCTCTGTAGGTTGTCATAGTGTTTCAGACCACCGTCGTGTTTTCATCTGCTGTGTGCAGCCTCTTCTTCGTATCTAGTAAATACTCTTGCTCCTTCATTCCACCTCGGCATACTTTATTTTAGATTTCTACACTGCTGGCCATTAAATTTTAAATTAAATGGCAATTAGAATTGCAAAACCAAGAAGAATGTGAGCTATCACAACCAGATCTATTGGCCATAACACCAATTGTACACATGTGACATGATTACACTTGCAGCTCAGTATGACATACAGGCATGGGGAAATCAGTGTAGTGTGGTCCTACTACGGGCGGTAATAACCGCTGCTACACGATGCAGCATTTGGAGGAAGAGACTTTGGATGTCCATCTGGGGTACCTCCACCCATTCAGCACCGATGTTTGTCCAAAGTTTATCCATTGTGGCCGCGGGTGTCCCGTGACAGGCCAATCGTCGTCCGACCATGGATTACACATTTCCAATGGGTGAGAGATCTGGTGAACTTGCAAGCCAAGGAAGTAGTGTGACATAATGGCCATCTAGGAACTGTCGGACGACGTGTCCCATGCGGTCGCGCATTGTTATCTTCGTATAGAGCCCAGGCTAGCTCTGAAAATATCGGTCAACAACAGGATCCAACACCTTCACGATGTAATGGTTTTGTTTATCAGCATACCAGCGATGCGGACTAGAAGCGAGCACGACTTGAATCCTATGACGTCCAATTTCATAACTGCAGGCGATGGGCTAGTATGATGTTACTTAATGCAGAACTTAGCCAAGCAATGCACCACTGTTATGCCAAACATTGATGCGACCATCGTGGTGTTACAAGCAGAAGTGGGATTCATCGGAGAAAACAATGGCATGCCATTCGTCCCTCCAGACTCAATGTTCCACACACCGTTGTAGCTGCAGGCACCTGTTGTGAGCAATCAGTGACAGCTGCAGTAATGGGCACCTGGACAAGATTTCCTGTACCTGCATATGTCAAATAACGATGCATGCAGACACAAATTGATATTCCACATTCCTGAACTTTTGAGCGAGCATGTTTGAAATGACTGTACTGTTCATAATCGCCATCCACACCAGATGTCTGTCGTCGAGCTCATTGGTGCGACTGGGCCATTGACTTTCTGCACATGGATCATCCTGTCCTTTCCCCACCATTGATCCCATATCCGCTTCACTTCGGTTGCATTTATTCCAACGGGAAGACCATTTTTGCGGTAGCATAATCCACAATTCTTATAGGCCACGATACTCCTGCAGTAAAAATTGAAACTTGTTCGTAGGATTGTCATGTTCTGTGAGGCGGCATGCTCAATCTGTTTGTGCGCACAAATGGTCGAGAATTACGATGCCACTACCTCTCAGAAGCTCCCCGACCTCCAGTTATATACCACTTATCAGTATCACGATTGCTACATATGTTGTACCACTCCACTGAACAACTAACTATGTCATTGTTCTGCCCTTCTGTAAGCATTCCTCTAATATGAGCTCCTTCAGAAGAATTTTTCTTGGTGTTGCAATTGTAATAGCTGGCAGTGTAGTATTTACAATGATATGTGTTTCTTTAGGTGCTGGTGCACCGACAGGCTTGTTGCTCGCACCACGGATGGCCAACGGACTGTTGACAGGTTTTGTGTTGTTGGTTTTTGCAGCTTACCCATGGGTGACACCTGACATTTTCCTGTGCCAGTGCGAAGTGAAATTGGCACACTCTGGTGTCCACTCGCAGAGTGGTCTGAATGCACACAGGATAGTTATATTATGATGTATGCGAGTGGTTGGCATGCGTGGGCTTGTTCGAGATGACATGGGCATGCTCTACATGCCCAGCTGTCTGCCATTTCGGCGATGCCACGGCAAAAATGTCGCTTGCTGAATGAAGCATGCTAGTTACAGGCTGACAAGGAAAACAGGGAAGCATTCATGTGGCAGAATATACACGTGTTCTATTGCCTTTACAAGAACTATGAGGAGGCAGCAGCCCTCGAACTCGTCCTCGAGTTGCTGTAACCTTACATCCACCTGCACTTATGTGAGTCGACCCAGCACTCATGTAGGGCTTCGTCCACAATGTATAGACAGTCAAATAGGAATTAGAAGTGAGCTGGTGCAGCTGCAAGGCAATCAGCTCACTGCCCACCCCATGGGTTATGTCATACCTGAGCCCACCTTTGATATCGCCAGACACTCCACAACAACTCAGGCCATGTAGCCCACCCACCAGCACTGTCTGCAACAGGGGACTAGTCGGCAACACACCGATGGCCACGATGAATGTGGATGTGGAACATATACCTGCTAGTCCCCATGCTGTTCTCATTACACGAAATCGCTTAGCACTGGCATCAGGAGTTCCCAAACAGACTGGTCCGACACAATGAGACAGCTCTGGCTGGAAACACATTGTAGGTGATGCAGGGCAAGCTGGACCATGCCATACAACGACTCACAACCAGCCTTACAATCTCCGAACACAGCCACCACTGAAAACTCCTGCCGGACCACATCTCTGGCAAGGATGTCGACATCCTGGACATCCTGTTCAATATCGATGGACGACCCACAGTGGCCCTGATTGACATGACAGTAACACTGCTTCATCGCTGCGCACCTCGTGTCCACCCACTACATGTTACCTCGACCTGGGATCCTCTGCTTCACCACCTGGGATGTGCCATCCGAACTTGGGAATACGCAGTCATCACCGTGCAGGTACAAGACATCTCCATCATCCAAGCCCTCAAAGTGGAGGGACTGGGGAAGATGTTATCATTGACCAGCCCTAGCTGTGTGAGCATAGCACATCTTTTAAAAGGTTAAGAGAGCACCATATCTATCTGGGCACCACTGGCCGGCATACTGACAATGGTGTTGGAACTTGTCTGAATGCCCACCTCAGTCCAGTTTCGCTAAGCAAATTCATGCACTTGTCACCTGTTTTAAAAATTTGCTCAATCAACACCCATCTTGCTTGTGGCCTATGGCCTAATATGACACACTAACATCATGCAGCGTGGAATCCCCACAGCAACTGATGAGCCAATTTTAGTTCGCCCCTTTCCATTAAATGGTCCAATGAAACATGCAATTCAGGAGCATGTGAAGATGTTGCAGAATGGCATCATTCAGCCGAGTGAGAGCCCTTACAACCACCCGGTTGTCATGGCATACACATGGATGTAACATTAAGGTCTTGGAATTAATTTAAGATCTTTCAACAAATTGACCATTAAAATCCCACCAACTCTGGTTAACATGTAGGACACATTAGCAGGACTTTGGCAGATACAAATGAAACCTTAGGATTGCCCAAAGACTGCATTCACGACACCCGACGGCACCACTTTCAGTATTACTCTGTACCAGCATTTCCCATAGTATGGGTCGCGACCCACTGGTGGGTCGCAGACTTAACTTTGGTGGGCCCCGAAACGTATAATTTCATACATGAACATATGCAAGAGTTTTAAATGTTATAATTTAGAACCTACACATATGCAATGCAACTGTCAATCAGGCGTAAAATACTATGCCGAGTACGCAGTGAATGTGACCCCAGCTGCCGCGCCGCCACCCCCGTGGCCGCCACTCGCGGCCAAAATTATTTTTAAACTAAATAAGTAATATAACGCATTGTGTAATGATGTTTGATTAGGTATATTTTTCATTAAAATTGTTCTTTAATACTTCAACTTTTTAAACTATTTTATTAATCCTACTACCCTTCATTTCTTTACGCTATGTAAGAAATTCAATATGAACATGATGGAACAGCGAAACGGTACGTTTCTCGCATAAGGCATTAAAGTGGGTCCTGAACTTTGGCATTATTTTTAATGGGTCGCGGTTCACACAACTTTGGGAATCACTGCTCTATACCATTCGGCCTACAAGATGTCCCCTGATCTTGATGATACACATTCTAGAGGCTGCATACGACTGTTCACTGCTGCATGCCTCGATTATGTCATAGCGTGGTTGCAATCTTAGAAGCACACATTCACCAACTCGCATTGGTTATTGAATGGCTTGATAAGTATGGCCTCACCTGTGGCCCCTCTCTCCACCCCATAAATTAAACTTTGGGATGACCAAACTTTTATGCTGCTGATTGGCGAACAGTAACCGCCTCACACACAGAAACAGCTCCAATGCTTTTTGAGACTCTTAACTGGCTATGAACCTGCATCCCCAACTTTGCTACAATTGCAGGATTGCTCAATGATCTCAAATTCGATAACCTGAAATGCAGCTACAGCAAGTGCTACAAGCTCGCCCGCCCAATCTCCATGCTCAGGTTATTTGTGCAGATTGACACGACCTTGGAAGGCTTGACAGCCATGTTGTACCAATTAGCTGATGGAGAGGGGGGATTCATCATTGACTATGCGAGTACTAAGCTAGGCTGATCAGAGTACAACTACGATGCCAACTTACATGAGTATTTGGACATTGTGTTAACACTGAAGCGATACCGACACTTTTTCGATGGTGGGTAGTTCACTGTCTGCACCGACAAGCAGTGCCTGATGTGGCTCGAAAAAGCCCAGGTTTGCAATTATAAGTTCACATGGTGGGTGTTGGGCTTATAATATTTCGGTTTCAATGTCGAATACATCTCCAGCAGAACGAAAAAAGTTAGAAAAAGAAATGTCTCGACACCCAGACACAACAATGGAGGTGCACGATGATGTATCCTGGGACAAACCATTCTCCCACCCCTTCCCCGGGGGAAAACAAAGTTACTCATAACAGCCACTCTCCATCACTGCTTGTGTCTTGACCTGGGCAGAGCCAAGCGGTAGATTTGACATGTTCGATCGTCGATGTGCAGGGTCCTAATGACTTCGCAAGTGAGAAGCATGCAGAATGTGCCATTGGCCACCTAAACTATTACAAGGTGTTTCTACAGCATTTTGCGTTGATGTACTCGCCACTGTGTCAGTCGAACACCTTGTGGATGTTCGTGTTTTGGGCTATTTATCCCACAGTTTTCCAGATGTACCACATCTCTGCTGGTCACATGGGTGCCGATAAGACATGCTATGCTATGGCGAATACTTCCACTTGCCTAGTGTCTACCAATAGGTGAGGAACTACATGCAAGCATGCATACAGTCACAGGTACGGTGTCAAACAACAAGTACCCTGTTAGCCGAAACAACCCTTCGGCACAGAGGCACTCATTTCCATGGCCTCCACTTCCAGACCTCACAATGTAGGCTGTTCATCAGTCACCACGGACCTGTTTACATGTTGGTGGAGGAATATCTGGCAAGGAATGTCTTGGTTATAACTGTTACTAAACTGTTAGAGATGGGATTCTTTCCCAACTGGGGCTACTCTTGAGTACTGTTCGTCAACAAAGGCACCCAGTTCGTGGGAAGGAAGTGGTGAGAGAACTGCACCAGATGGCACGTGGAACACCACACCACCCTGGTGTGCCAACTGCAGGGGAACCCTTACGAATATTTTAAACAGTACACTGAAGCCTAGCTAAGATTGAGGGTAAATATAGATCACACCAAATAGGACATCCACCTGCCATGGACACTGTTCTGTCCACAAAAATTTACCAACGAGGTCAATATCTTGCCCCCCNCAGCTCATGCAAAGGAGCGCTCTACCATGCCTCGGCGAACAGAAAGTGTTGGGCCAGACATAGCTATTGGTGGAGCATGGCCATAGGATGCAACAGACTAAATAAGATGCATACACCCACTAAAATGCTTATGTCGCAACTCACATGTCCATGTCTGCTCGCCTCCTGCCCAAGCTATGTACTGGCCAATCAGTATTCACCCATGCCCCTCTGATGTTGGCAGGCCAGAAATAATTTAGCACAAGTCTTGTATGATCGTCGACAGGTTCTTCCCTTACCAGCACACAGTACACTTGGATGAGGGATGGCCATAAAAATTTCACTGCAACGATACCATATATGTGCTGTCTATAACACTGCAGAATACCCTGCCAACAACTATGATGGAGATGACAACCCTGGTAGCGACGTCATCGATAGTGAACTCAATTAAGCTACCCCATCAGCCACCTCCACCCTGCTGTGCACAAGCCTGGTGTGGGCCACTTCTGCGTGGTCTGGCAAAGCCACTGTCATCACGTCATCGGTCCACAGTCGCTGCACCAGTGTGGCCCGCAAAACACGCACGTCGTGCGTCCCTATGCGTGTCTGTATCGTTCACTTGGAAACGAGTGTCTATGGTGTCCCTAGAGATATCTGTGCAATTAGGATACGAATCAAGCGTTAGAATGTGTATTAATTAGCATTAGAATTTATCGACCACTGGCAAATGTTCGTGAAATTCGCCCATAGAGAATTGCGAAGTAATCGCAGAATAAATGCACGCCACTTGCATACTTAATGAGGTGTAGAGTAGCAAGGCTGGGGTATTTGAAGTGTTCTATATAATTTTCCGAGTGCAATTGTATGTCTAATCAATCCAATTAGTTACATAGCAAATAATTAGTATTTCTTTTAACCTAGCCGTTCTGGTTGTAGAGTGCCCCAAAACTTTATATACCTAAATTTGCCACATGCACTGCAAGGCACCATATAATCATGTTTTTTATTTAAATTAGCGCTTAAGAAAGAACTCTGAACTCTCCTCAAGCTAAGGGATATTCATCACGAAAGTTGAAGGGTCCTATTGTCTGTTGTATGTTTTACATGTCTATGTAATGAGGTCAGTAAACTAAGATACCTCGCGGGATGGTGCGAGCTCTTGGGAGGACATGGATGTTTCACTCAATGACTATACGTTCCGATGCTTTGCGACGGAGTCACTTGATAAAATCGACAACCTTACCAAAGCAAGTAGTACCTCCCATAAATCTTGGCTGGCGACGATACACACTACGATGTGATGGGGGTGCCTAAGGGTCCCGAGGGGCTCATGACCTTCTCGCCAATGACCCTCTCACCAACACAAGTTAGGTCACACAATGAGGAGGCCTGCTCGCTTCTTAAACAGCTCCTCACTATGCGCCCATGTTGACGAAACTAAGGGTCATTACAACTTCCACACCAATCATCGCCCCCTCCAGTAAACCTGCTATGAACCTCGCCCTTCACTTTCACTTCTGTCACACATGCAGGTTGCTCAGTCCCGATGACAATTGTCAGTTCCTCACGCATCTTTTTTTTTTGTCCCACAACTCTTTTCTGTATTGTCCTACTAAGAAGTCAGCCTTCGTGCACTAATCCATGGCGACAAGACAGCCACTTTCACCACCAGGCGAGTTGACGCAGTTCCGTCTGCCATTCTGGCAGTCTTGTCTTGGAACTCACACTGGATGGCTGCATTCCGTAGATTCTGTGTAATTATAACTATTTATTTATTTCTTTAATGCTTGCATTTTACCCCGCAACCACCCTAGGAATCCTCAAATTTTCGTGGGACCATAATTAAGTCGTTTTACCACCAGTCGGTGTTTTATCTGTACTGTTTGTACTACCACATGGTGGGGATAGGGAAATAGCTTTTAAAATTATTCTGGAATACATACCAACTTCTCGGTGTTAAGGTTCCACCCTAGCGTATGTGTTATCATGTTCTAATTATAATAATCTCAAAATGCCCGATAGCATGAGAATAATATGTAACATCTAGGGAACACCACATGCCCCTTGTTATCTACCAAACCAAATACATGTGACATGGTTATGTTTGTTAAAATATTAAAATCAGCCACTAACCAAACCTGTAATTGGGTCAAATAAACAGGGTTCCCAAAAACAGCACAGAAAAGGTATTTTGCTATGCACATAGCACCTTTAATTACCATATGCCCATTTTTATACTCACGTTTTACAACTGAGGACACACAACTATTTTGACACCGAGTGATTGAAAACATATCCATGTTTAACACAGAAACTGTTAAAGGTAATGAAACAAATTATTTTCAATAAAGTAAACTTAGGGACCAACCAAAATTATGCAGATGGATCTGTCTGTGCTGCATTGCCTGACTGCATTGTCTGACTATGCAGTCAACCTGAACAAAGAGCAGAGTATGCCACAAATTAAGTTGTTTGAAGTGTCTGATAGCACAAATCACGGCCGCCATTATATTTACTTTCGTCCATCTCCCGCTGAGTATCATTTGAGTAGAATATGATGGTTATCTAGCCTATTAATTTTAGCAATTAATTATTCAGTTATTTATATAGCAGTTAATTTCATGTATCGTATAACTAAACAAGCACTCTGTGAAGAATACACAACCTGATTGCTGGGAAATAAAAATTTATTGAACAAATGGTTTCACCCACTTGAATGTAAACAAAGCAGTGGAGTGTTCTACAAAGTTCGTAATATCAGATGCAGATGATGCAGTCTGATGTGTCTGACCTCCAGAGATAAAAGTTGGCCAGCTTTGACAAGACAGGTCTGCATCAGTATATCTGCACCATCAACACATAACGTCACAGGTCATGTAGACCAAACAAATATTGTAGCTAGCTGCATATGCGCCATCAACTAGGACAGCTAAGACAGATGCATCTTAACAATTGTGCCGGGTATTTATCATAATCTAGTCTAGTTTACATTTACACAACTAACTTTATTATCTCGTTCATTAGTTAAAAAATTAGCATATTAAAAATGTAATGCTTTCCACATTATTTATTATTTTAACACACTACTGTTTAACAATAACTGTAGGAGCCTATCAAGTGTATGTTAGAGTATTCCAAAAACGAATAGTATGTTAATATGACCATATAACGATTCTTATTCTTTATTAGAAACACCATACAGTAGAATGCCCTGGTTTTACATCCCCCTGCCTTACACTTGGCACAACATCGGATCTTTCATTTGCATGCATTTTACACCTACATTTTTGGGCCCCATATACTAATTTTACAGCATAAATTTTTCCTCTTCTTACACTTTCCTGCATTTTGCAAAACAATTTCCTGGTCTCTTGAGAAGTGTAACATTTTTTTTGCTGAATAATATAATAGTATAGGATGTCTGCGAGATATTAAAATATGATAGGAAACCATCCTTCCTGTGCATACCTACACCTTCACAGCCTGTTAGAAAGGAATTTTTATTCAATAGAAATCAAATTTAGTAAAAAAAAGTTATTACAATAAAAAACACATAAAAATAGGCCTAAATATAAGAAATTCTTCGAAATGAATGTTGAAATGCAATCTGAAGCAGTGGGCAAATTGGCAGAGTTTGTTTGGGACCATATTTCATTCCAAAAATTGTGACATATTTTGTAATTTGATATTTTGGTTTCGGTATATAATAACCTTTCCATAAATAATACATTACTAAACTATCAACTAATTTTTCATCTAGAGAGGGGATTTTTTTAATAACTTATAAATTTACATGGACATGCTTGGGGTGAAAAACACAGTATTTTGTGATAATTTCCGATTGAAAACATTATGACAAAATACTTACTGTAACTTTGTATTCACTAAGGAAAAAATATTAGGCCTAATGCTCAGCTTCTTATTACAAATAAAATAACATTAAGCTATTTCAGGGTTTATATGAAATAAACACATTTTTCAAAATTACAGTTTGTTCCTTGTCATATTTTTCCGAATACAATTTGATGCACTCATTTCAGTTGGTTTGTATATATGGTCAAGTGACTTCTGATACAATCCAAACTAAAACTATCAAATCACAAATTAAAAAATAACGAAGTCATCTATTCAAACACAGCCTAAAACAAATTTATGGTTTGCAATACACATATCCATAAATATTTACCCGATCTACCAAATAACATTGAATAAAACATTTATTTGCATCCCACAATTGTTCACCAAATAAACATAATATAATATTTGCTTTACTCATGTCAATGCGATTCTAGACGAAATTAAATTTTCTTACATCCATCTTAAATAATAATTAACAATAATTAACAAAAAAAACTGCACACGCCATCACACCTGAACTAATCACCATTTGAAAATTATCCATAGACAGAACTCTACAGCCAAGAGCATTCTGGGAACATAACACAAGTTACCAAATGTAAGTATAACAGAACACAACTCAATCTACCAAAAGTCTATGTACAGTGAAAATGTTACGGTAATGTGTCTGGGAGCTAGGGAAAGTAGTTATGTTATGTAGACAAAAGATGGTAACATGTCGGAAACACAACTGAAACATTGTGTGTTGTGTGGGTAGTGTCACTATAGTGATGTTCTGTTCCTCTGTGAAACTAGTTTCCTCTGTGGTCTCCTCCATCTCAGCAACATATTCAAATAATTAATAATTAATAGGGGTAATACGCCTTACATTATAGGATGAGTGATGGGGTCTACTCATCAATGTTCCACTTCATGAGTGTGAACTGATCCCCTTTTTCGTTGCCCTGTGTTAGGCGCCAATATATAACGTCAAGTAACAATGGAGAGAATAAATACAGTGTAGATACACATGTACAGACAGATATGTGTGATAGAAGAGCACTCATAAATAACACAACAAAACTCAACTATTAAAGGCAAGAATATCATTATTAAAATATCTGCTTTCAACTGGAAATCATAACTCAGCAGAGACATTTCTAGCAAAGTGTAACATTTAATTAGTATCCTTGTTACCAAATTATTTCTGACATGAAATGTGTAATCAATTTTAAAACTAGACTTCATTTCTGGCCTCAGTAACACTAGCTCCTCTCGTGACTGTTAATTCCACAAATTGTATGCCTGGAAAATAAAATTTGTACCTTCAAAAGAAAAATCAATTAATTTGTCTCTCTTCTCCAGAGTAGCTCAGGAATTAGGGTATTACGAATAGAGATAATACGTGGGTGTCAATGGTTGTATTAGCTAGGGTAATTTAAAGTTAAAAATCCTTCTCTGTTTCTTTAAAAATAATCATTCGTTGACTTAGCTGATTATAAATTAATATGTTGAAATCTGAAAGTTCTCGAAGATCTGGGCAGTCTGGTCGTCGGCAGTAGCATCGCCCTGGATGCAGTAGGACATTTCCTTGTGGGCTTCCCTAATAAGGCTCTCGGGCCTAGAGTGCTAATATAGTCCCAGCACATTTGTACACACTGCGATAGTTGAACCTATTTAAACCCGTAAAATTACGTGAGCAGCGACCGATACAGGCCTGCTTCTTCCTAGTCTTGCTCTCGCCTCTTCGTCTCCTTCGAGAGGGCCCGTTTATTTACAGCTGTGAACTCATGTTCTTATCATAAAATAATTAAAAATTCCTATGTGCTAAACTCACGAGGGTCAGCGTGTCGAAATGTCGAAAACCATGTCGAAAACGAGGAACAGTCTGTTGCCAAAACGTTTGGACAAATTACTGTTTTTGAGTGATTGTACAGAGGAAGAATGGGAGGATTGATTTATGATAAGTAGTTGTTTCTCTGTGCAATCACACCAAATAAAAAATGACAATCATTTACATACCTAATTTGTTATTAAAAAGAATCATTTAATAAAAAATGTTGATTAATTCGTAAGTGTTTTATTCAGTCGATAACTTAGTGTATCGATACTTTTGCTATGTTACTTTTATGAGTACGATACTTTTTATACGATAATACTCTTGAGTAAAATATCGATACTTTTGATTCGATACCATGTCCCTAGATGTGAGTTGCAGTACACTAGGCATTGGTTGCAGTAAGGGTATCGAATATCCTTGAACTTCGGGGGCTGTCAAGTGACAACGCGTTTCGACTCGTGGTATTTCGGGTGAGGCTGATTCACACTGAGTAAGTTGTTCTGATTAGCTGTCCTGGTTCTGAAAACACGCTTTTTGGAATTTAGACCACTGAATGGTGGTTATGCAGGTGAAGTGGCACTTACAGTCGCAGCCATGACAGGTTTCAATGTCCCCAGTAGGTTGCCCAACGTTCGGAAAGTTGCACATGTCCGCGGAAACGCAGTTGCTTGTGGCGGCATAGTCCGCTAGCGTCTTGAGGTTGACATGAGACAGTCCGTGTGTGATGCTGCACTGAGTACACACAAACTGTCCGGCACGTGTATTGATGCTTTCTGCGCAATGCTGAGGTTGTTCACAAGGTTGTACCTCGGACAACACGTGCAGGATGCCAGATCTCACTCTGGTCCTTCGTGCTGACATCGATTAGATAGGACCTCGTACTTTAGTTCGGCTAGTGGGCCTAGTAGTGTTGGTATTGAAGTGATATATGTTGACATGGAAAAGCAACTGCAAATGTTCACTGACAGATCATACTTGTTAAGTGTTCATTGTCTTTGGCCTTGCGGAAAATTATACAATATTCCTCAGGCCAATATTCCATCCCAAAACCAGTCACATGTTCGGGTGCATGGTTACGCAGCATGGGTGCGGGGCTGGTGATATGCACAAATATTTGCAGTGGCTATGGCCCTCCCACTCGCATGGGTGTCCCGCAAACGTAGACAGCTGTTTCGCTGGTGGTTGTCATGGTAGGTGCAGGGGTGCAGCGTTCACACTCCCTCACCTACAGCAGGTGGCATGGCTGACCTGGGAGTGCATGGTGGCAGCGTAGGTAGAGGGATGGCTCCCTTTACCCCCTAGAATGAAGTACCAAAATTGCGGTGTTTTCGCACTCCGCTCAAGCCAACTACGAAAATGGCAGCTCCACGAATAATTACCTACGTGGCCGGGTAATATAGACACATGGAAGAGTGCCAATTGACACAAGGAAATTGGAGTTGTAGACCCACGTTGGGCTATGCTAATTAACACATTTCTAGGTTGGTCACAGGGTCCTGGTGATGAGATTAATGTCTGGAGGGCGCCAGCAACCCCTACTAATGGAATCTCCTCGGGTTAGCACGAGACTCTTGAGATTGGCCTTCTCCGAAAAGCCTGGGCTTATGGACTCTGTGCCCCGTGTCTTAAAGAGGTCGCACATGATTTTGGACTTTGGTAGCTGAATATGCTACATAACATACCCACTCGCTAACAGGGGTATTGTAGCTCCCTAGCATGCTGTTCCAATGCACTGACATAAACACTTCAAATTCGACACAAATACACTCAGAATTACGTGACAAAGAGTAATGTGGCAGGTAGATGACAGTTGCAAGGAGCTGTCGCCCTTAAGATCCCAGTGAAGCAGGAATAATCTACACATACACATAGATTTCAATAAATATCTTTTGTATTTGAGCAAAATCCAGATGAGATGGTACAGCACTTAAGCGGGCGATCGGCACGAGACCCCACACTTGCCAATGCTGTAATCACACAGGCGTCAACGGACATGACAAAAAAAATTAAGATGTACATTATGCAGGAAGGGCTGTGACTCGACTCCTTAAGGGAGACGTATTCGGGGATGCACAAAGAAGTTATATAAAAGGTACCAGTATGATTACAAGTCAATTGCAGCTATGTGGTTTGAGTACAAAATATGCTTCACCCCCGAGCCGCATGACGCGACCTGTCCTGATGCTCGCTTCCGTTAGTCCGAAGAGGGAGCTGGGAGGGCATGGTGTAGGTAATGGGTGCACGTGTGTTGATCGCCGCCCATCAAAACAGAATATCCCTTGACAAAAATGAAATTAATGAAATGTAACATAGAATCCTTGGAAAAATACATCACACATTTCAAGACATGGATTGTAATTTACATTGAATACACAAAAATTATGAAAATTACATGGCAATCATTTTTATAGCATTATCATTAAGATTCTCTGCTATTTCCTGAAAAAGAGAATACATGAATAGAACACTTTTAAACAAAGGGAGGATGATTATGCATTAATTAAAGTCTTTCAATTAATATTAAATTTTACACTAGCATTCTATGAAAATTTTGGTGTTGTTCAGTTAAAGTTCAAGTCTTCCACTACAGGAGTCAATACATAGGTCTCTAAATTATTATGCATGGCACTGGTAAAAAGTATTATTATTTATTGCTGTGTTCCTTTAATAAGCATTGCATGGTGCACTAAATAGTTTTCCATAAATTTACAGTATTACTTAGTTCTCGGCGACCATGTGGGCGGCACTTTGCACCATTGGTATTATGTTACCTGTGCAGGGATTTTGTCAAATCCATTTCCTGTGTTGTTATTAATTACAATAGTAATTAGGAAGGATTGGTCTACTTTGTTGATGCGGTTATCACAATGTTATGCCTTATGGCATTTAAAGTCGTTACACTGACTTGAGTAGCATGAGTTGGGCGTGTGGCCTGTGGGCGTGCGGTGGGCGCAGGTACCTTGTGTAGATAGTTCCTATGTGCTTCGCTAGGTGGTGTGCACATGTTGACAAGGGCCTTGGAGGAAGCCGTGGTCGGCATCATGTTAACATCAATTGTATTTGTCAAAACTTTACAGACATTTATATTTTCGCACAATTATTTTGTTGTAATACTTCACATGAACATACTTGCACAGAACCACTCGTATTTTCGCATAATAATTTGATTTACCACTTCGAAAGAAATGAATTTCAACGAAACATGCTTAATAACACTCGTACATTACAAACCTCCCCACTGTCAAATTCCCATGGTACACTGAAATTGTGCACTCTCCCAACATATAATCATCAAGTAAACCAAAATCTATGCACATTTATTTCCTGTCTCAGTGCATCATTGATCAACAAATGTATCATGGCGATATACATCAACTGTTTGTACACAACACCTGTGAACGTCTTTTTGTATGATATTATGTATGTATATTTTTTCTATCCTCTCGTGAATATAGACAGGGTAAGCTTTGAGAAATTCAACAGAAGTAAATGATATTTCGATACTGCTTGAGTACAGTTATTTATAGCTGGATAACCTTAGCAAGTCGGCATAAATATACCCTGTGAATCATGTTTTGTGAATTAAGGTTTGGTTTCCAAAGGTATTCTCGCATTTAACACGAGTTAGCGAACCGATAGAAATCTATGGAATATAATAATAATATAATAATAACTTATACCCGCAATTGGGCTACCGTCCAGTGGCGAGTCCTCACCGCTCCCCTACCCAACCAAACTTCTGTTCCAAGCCCTTCCTGAACTTTCCAACCCCCTCACAGATACCAATTATTTTTGCAACACATCCCAATCTCTCACATACCTCACAAACATAGACTTCATACCCCACTCCGTTCTCCTCCATACACTCCGAAACTTCTCACTGTTGTTTTCTCTCCCTACAATGTCCCGTTACTTAGCTGGCAGCATAACCTTCCCCATCCTCTCTCTCCATTAACCACTCTGCTCATTCTGACCTGCCTTACAACTCTCCCCCTGTCATTCAAGGAGCTCCACCCCATTTATATTATCATTACTGATGGCCTATAGTTCCCTTAATCCTCGCCATCCTTATCCTGCCTTCTCCACCTACCATTCACCCATATTGCTGTCTTTCTTTGCACTTTCTCAAGCTCTCGCACCTCCACATCCATCTACAGGTCCCATATTGCTGCCGCATATTCTAACATCGGCTGCATAATTGTACCATATGCCTTATCCTTCACTTCACAGCTGACTCCCTTCAGCACCTTCCCAACATATCCAAAGCCCTTCTTCCCTTTGCTATCCCACTCTCTACCTGTTTTTTTTTCAATCTAAGGTCTCATGCAATACAATCCCTAGATACTTATATTCTGTTGCTTCTTTTATATCTTGCCCCTCCCGGCTGTACATGTCCCTGCTTATCACCTTCGTCCTTATAAACCTCACTACCTTAGTTATTCTTACATTTATCTTAATTTTATTCTCCATGGTACACAACCATATCCTATGTCAATGTCTGCCTGCAAGTTCCCCTCAAGCCCTTCCACATATTCGTACAATACACAGTCATTTGTAAGTAATCTTATTTTGCCATAATCACCAAACACATGTAATTTACCATTATGGCAAACAGCAAAGGGCCGAGCATGCTTCCCTGTGGCACCCCTGATGTAACCTCTCCCTCCTCCGATATTTCCTTCCCATTTTTCTCCCTCTGTCTTCGCCCCCTGAGAAAGTCCCTAATCCACTCCACTACCCACTTGTCCTGTATCAGCTCATCCACTTTCTTCATAAAAGTACTATGGGGCACTTTCAAACGCCTTCTCAAAATCTATGAAGCAGGCGTACACCTGCTTCCCCTCTTCAACAGCCTACACCATAAATATTACGTGTTTTACTGCATAAAACGCCCCGATCTTCATAACCCTCCTCATTATCATATTTCATGGTGTATACTGCAAATTACGTGAAGCCCCAATTAAATTCATAATAAGTGTGATTAGTAATGACCTTATATAACATTTGCAGGTATTATTTTCTCTATTTTCGGAAAATCCCCTATACTTTATAATTACATCTGTGGTTGAGACCCACTTCTAGGTGATTTTTGCACCTTGGCATCAATTTGTGTGTGAGTTGAATTGGGCTTTACGATGTTGGACATTTACGATGTTCGAGAATTTTGTCGAGTTGGTTGAAGAGTCTGAACTTCTAGTGATTTATTGGCGTGGAATTCGTTTTTGTACTGTGTGCGCTTCAATATTTGTTCAAATTTCATTATTTTCTGGCTCTACGAGAAAAAAGGACATTCCAACCCAGAATACGGAATACTCCTTTAATCTTTGGTGTTTTATATTAAATTTGTAGGTCAGTTAAAATATTTTAATTGATTCTGTTTTTTTAGTTCTTCTGTAGCCATAGTCTGTGACGTTTCGGATTTTTGAACCTCGGTGTCGTGGTTGCGATTTCATTTTTGTGTTTGCAGCATCTAGAATGATCGCCAGTTTTCGTGGTTTCGTTTTTGGGTTTGTTGATTTCACGTATTTTGATTGATTGACTGATATACAAGCCGTAAGGTATTATAACCCCATAAAAAAAATCACTAGTTATTCATTGCTAGGAGAATGGAAGTGAAGTGAAGTGAATTGAAGTGAAGTGAATTTAACTAAAGTTTAAAAATGTTTTGTTAAACTAATAGTTGACAAGACGTTTTGTGAGTTACATTCGTTTGTGAGTCGTCGTGGAGTTATGAGTGGCTTGTGGATTGCTGTGGGTGACTTTCAGGTATTAGATGGTGATAATGTGGTCGAATGGGTTTTTGTGAGCCATAAATATTGATCGCAGGTAAACAATGGATATCGATGAACAAACTGTGCATAAGAGGAAATTATCAGTTGGGCAAGCTCATAATGATAGTTGTCAGGCAATAAGTAGTTGTGTAGGGATTGATGACTCTTCGATGAAGCCTCTTAATACTGCGAGTCAGGTTAACCCTCCGCAATCATGCTATCCTCGGTATAGTCCAGGTCCCTTTGTTGTTTTTGTTGAGTCATAAGGTACAAATATTGGCAATATACACCCCATTTCTGTAGGTCACAAATTTCATGCCATCCAAAATATTTTACATATCCAAAGAGCAGGCCCAGCTAAATTGAAGATTACTTTTAATTCTGGTCCTGCAGCCAATCAGTTAATGTATTCAGATTTATCGACGAAATGAAAGTGTCTGTAACTATGCCTACTAGTGTTGTACAACGCCAACGTTTGGTGTATGGCATCCCTCTCGATATGTCTTTAGATGAAGTTCGAGAAGGTCTGGAATGTGTTTACAAGGTTCTTTCCATTGAGAGGTTAACCAAATATGTCATCAATGGATCTGTATCGGAACGGGTCCATACCTGACTTGTTAGCCTGATATTTGAAGGGCAGCACTTAATGTCTGAAACCATAATATACAAATATATTTTAAAAGTCAATCTTTGTGCGCAATCTGTGCTGCATTTTTTTCGGTGTTTCTGCTTCGGATATGTCCAAAAACATTGCCGCGTTAAAAGTGTTCGTTGCCCTGCTTTTTCCAACCTCATGATGTAGCAGATTGTCCTACCGCAGATACACGTGTCTGTATGCACTGTTTTGGTCAGCACCTGGCTCATGATAAGGCTAAATGTCCAGTTTGGAAGCTGGAGCATGAGGTCAAACATGTTATGGCATATTTCAACCTTTCTTATACTAATGCCAAAACTAAAGTCCAATATTATTTCTGGGTCTTTCCGGTGCCACAACCACAGACTTCGTATCCAATTATATCCCCACCCACCTCAACAGCTCAATTTACACCTCCGCCCACACCATAAGTTCTTCCTCCCTCGTAGTTGCCTCCGGCCTTCTCGACTACATATTCGCTAGCTACACAGGGCTCCACCTGACCCTCCCGAATGGCCACAGTGCGGTCCGATGGCTATACTGTTTGCTACAAGGTGCTACCTCCAGTGACGTCTAACGCTGTTACCCCATTGTTTAATATCAGATACTATTATGCTCAATTCAAACCAGAAGCTGTCGACAATCTTCTCTCCCCTGTTCCTACCTCACTATCTGACGAGGTTCCATCCATTGAGGTGCGTGAGGTCCCTAGACTTAAAAAGAAAAATTGAATTCCTTGATCGACAAAATTGAACCATAGCAAAAAAAGACTTGATTTATAATTTTGACCGGGATAGTCTTGTTCAATAATTTATTCAAATTTTCCTATAAGGGGATATGTCTTTCTGAGGTGAGTGTGTCTGCTTTTCTTTTTGCATTTCTTGCTATCCTTGTTTCCACCAAGTTTTTGCGTCATACAGTGGAACACTAGATTTCTCCTGTCTAATAGTTCCCCCCCCCCCCCNGATGCTCATACTACAGACATTGTTCTCCTTACCGAAACTCGGATGTTACACACCCTAAGATCCTTCCAGTCTTTCGTCTCCCTTAAGAGTGACAGAGGGACGGTTATATATTTACAGGATACGCATGCTGGTGAGGTTTATTTAACATTACTTAACCTGACAGTTCCCACTGAGTTGATGCGGTGGCGTTTCGGTCGTCTCTAGGCTGCTTCCATATCACTATCGTCTAGGTATATGTACATTATAAATTTCGATGTTCAGAGCACCATTGGGCCTGTGGCTTTTCCCAATTTCCACAACCTATACATGTGGGTGGCGATTTCAATTGGCAACATCGTATATGGGGTAAACCCTCGAGGGTGTTTCTGGTCGCCATTTGGAAGGATTGTTACTTACATCGTGTTTTACTCTACTGAATGGTATGCAACCTACACAGCTCAGGACTCCGCAATCCCGATCAACTGCAATTGATTTAACTTTTGTTTCTAACAGCCTTTCAGGCTGCTTGACCTGGTCAGTACTTAATGATACCTGGGGTAGTAATCACTTTCCGATTATCCTTACTTCTTTGCTAACTCATCCGTCTCCTTCCCCTAAGTTTTGTCGATACCGATTGTTATATAATCAGGCTGATTGGTGCACATTTTCTTCCTTAATGTCGGAAGCAACTACACATTTCCCTTCTATCACAGCTTTCAACATTAATGTGGTTTATGAAGTCTTCTATGCCTCTCTTTTGGAATCTACTAAAAGTTCTTTGGCTTTTCGACCTATGGTATTGGTGGTTGGAAACATGGTTTCTCTTGGTGGGATGGACAATGTGACATGGTTAATCATCATCGTCGTCTGAATGATCTTCACCAAATATAAACGTCAGGCTACATTGGCCAATTTTCTACATCTTAAGCAATGCCAAGCACAAGCGTGGATGTTGTGGTCTGAACATAAAAAGGCTTTCTGGAATACTTTTTGTGCTTGTCTTTCTCGTAGTACTTTCTCTCGTATATTATTGGGAAATTTAAAGCCTTCTGCGGTAGTAAAGAGGGACAGCGGTCGCAGCATATCCCCCTCTCACTTGTACCTGCTTTTATGGATCGCATTGCCTCGATACAATCCCGGAGGATATTACCTTTTGTGCTCCCTTAGTGGTTTCTCATGTGGCTTCACATGATCACCAGGTTTATTTATTATGTTTTTATAGTTGAGGAATCAAGCCATTGTTTGTACACTACAGGTAATACCACCTCTGGTTTTGATTACATATCTTATGGTCTCCTTAAACAACCTCTCTCGCATTACTCTAGTAAGGTTAGCTCAATTCTATGATAAGGTGTTCTGTTATTGTTGTATCCCTCATGTGTGGAGGGATTTTGAAACAGTGCTGATTTTGAAACCAGGTAAATCTCCTCTATCAGCAGAGACTTATCGTCCGATTGCACTGTGTTCTTGTTTGGCGTAACATTTTGAGAGATTGGTCAGACACAGGCTTAATTGGTGGTTAGAATATCATGTTTTACTTCGTCCAGAAAAACTTGGTTTTCGTTCTGGTATTAGTACCCTGAATGCTGTGTCTGTGTTGTTTTCATGTATTCGGGATGCTTACACTCACCGGAATGTATTGGGTACTGTGTTTTCAAACTTGGAATCCGCTTTTGATAATGTCAATCTTAAACTCCTTTATGGTAAAATGTATAAACTTGGTTTGCCATACACCCTTATACGATGTATACATTCTTTATTTAGCGCCCATTGTTAAATGCCTAGAGTTCCTGATGGAGCAGATTTTGTTCGTCAGGTGCCCAATGGTTTGGTTCAAGGTAGTACTATTAGTCCCTTGCTGTTTATCTTATATACTCAAGACATCATATCTCACCTGGGCTCCCACATTCGTTCTATTCAATATGCTGAAGACATTGTGCTTTGGGTTGAATGTATTTCCTATGACAAAACTTGTACTACCTTGACTATGGCCCTTTATTCTTTATCATTTTGGTTGGATGACCATGGTTTTAATCTTTCTGTGGATAAGAGTCACACCTGTATTTCACATGTAAACAGGCTCTGTACCCGCTACTATCTCCAACCACCGGAGGTTCTCTTCTTCCCTGTATGACAAAGGTACTGTATTTGGGTATCTTATTAGAGACTCGTGGTGGATGGAGTACCCATGTTGACTACACTATTACTAAAAGTCCCAATAGAATTAACATTTTAAAGGCTCTCGCCCATTGGGGTTCTAGCTTTTTATGTCTCTACCATCCAGTCTGATTTAGATTACGGTATTCCGATTGCAGGGCAGCTGCCACTCTTTTTGGTGAACAAATTGGAGACTACACAGAATGTTTGCCTGAGATTTATTACTGGTGCTTTCTCTTCTACTCCCATTATGGTCTTGCATTAGGGAATCTTTCCTTATGTCCTTATCCGATCATCATAGGCTGTTGCAAGGTAAACATCGGATCCATACTCGTAGTTCTCGCTTAAGGGGTATTGCACAGGTGGTTGACAACCTTGATTATGTTCTACCACAAGTATTATTAACGACAACATGCTTTGTTCGCCGTCTACCTAGATTATTATACCGTTTGCAGTATGAGGTTTTCGTTTTCCTTGTCCTCTTTTTCTATCTCCTACTAGATCTGTTCCTCTCATTGTCATTCAAAAAGAATTTAAGACTACTGTTCCTGGATTTCCTGACTGTACTTTAATTTACACTGATACCTCAAAAACGTTGAAGTAGTTGGGTCTGCTTATTTTGATTCTTCTCATAAATGTTCTGGACTCTTTGAGCTCCCTTCCACCGCCACCATTAATTATGCCGAAGTTTTTGCAGTGTACGGTAGAATCCCGATAATTCGTATTGTCAAGGGACTGAATGTTAGATATGAATTATCGAGATATTCAAATTAGCAGGATTACCAATAATCGGGAGCAAAAAAAGAAAAAATTCATAATAACGAGATTAATGCAAATTTGCATTAATATGTAATGATAATCGCATGGTTATATATTATGTATACATATGTACTGTATACATAGATCAATAATTACATCAATAAAAAACACATAAAAAATTTACGTTTAAAAAAATCTGTAATTTTCTTTTGGTGTAAACCTTGCTGACGGGTATTGTCGATGACTTTGTCAAGCATGTTCAAAGCAGAAAATACTTCATCACCAACGTCTGATTTCGCTAAGAAATGGCGCACATTGTTGATGTATTGTTTAGCCGCTTTAGGTGTAATTGTCAGCACATCATCTTCGTCATCACCTACACCATCAATGTCCTGAGATGGAGCCAAAATGTCGTCATCATTTAGAATTCTCGCTACCGCTAGGCCATCGTCAAAATGGACGAAATCTTCAAACGTTATAGAATTTTCTTCATTTTGAGGAAGACGATTCCAATTCACAGGGCATTCTAAGTCTTGTTCAGTAACTGCTGATGAAAGTTCCACCTTCGTGAATCCACAGCACGAAAACCGTTTTTTATTGTGCTTTCGCTAACACTTTGTCATGCCTTGTGAGCAATGTTAATGGCTGAAAATAAGGTGATTTTATGATCCTTTCCATCTTCGATGCTGTCAAGGAGTTGTATCACTACTTCCTTGCGGTAAAAGGTATTGAAATTTTTAATTATGCCCTGGTCTTGAGGCTGCAGTTTAGAAGTAGTGTTGGCAGGCAAAAACACAACATTAACATGACTGAGCGGTGGGGTATTGTTGTGGGCCGTACAATTATCCATGAAAAGTAGAATTTTTCGCTGCCTTTTCTCCATATAAGCATTCACTGATCGTATCCATTACTTGAATAATTCGCCCGTCATCCACGCTTTTTTGTTTGCACGATAAGTCATCGGAAAAGTTTTTATGTTTTTAAAACATCTTGGTTTGGCTGATTTGCCTATCTCAGATCCGTCCATGTTGGCGGCCAACAATATGGTTACACGCTCTTTACTATTTTTTTCCGCCATGAAACTTTTCTTTCTTAAAACACATTGATCGGTCGGGGAGACAATGATAAAATAACACCGTCTCATCGGCATTAAAAATGTTGCTGGGCTCATAAGAATCGATTATTTCTTCCAATTCGTATTTCCACTCAGAACAAACGTCGGCCGATACACTCGCACTTTCCCCACTAAGCTTCTTAAATTTTATGCTGTGCCTTTTTTTAAACCTATCAAACCAACCATCACTTGCACGAAAGTCTTTAATTCCCATTTTTTTCTGCGAAAACTTTTACTTTTTCTCTTAAAATGTTTCCTCCAACTGGTACATTCGAATTCCGTGCTTGCGCAAACCACTTTTTTAAATTCTCTTCTAGTTGTGGATACTCACCAGTCTTAAAGCGCTTTACTTTGCTGTCCAATGTCTGAGAGGCGATCTTGTTCTTGTTCTTCAGAATTGATGTTATTGTGGAAGGAGAAACGTTATCACGTTTGGACACGTCAATTTGTTTATCACCACCGGCCACGGCAGTAATGATTTTTTTTTTCTCTAATGGAAATACACTTATTAGCTCTTTTCGGAGGCATGGCTAAGACCGAACTGACTAACTTTTCACTCGCTCTGCTCCTTCCTACCCTTTCGTAACCGTAGACCGGACAGCAAGGCGTCTCTTAGTTCTGGGAATCACAGACACATCGCCCCACAGCCTACTCGGCGTCATTACCTACCCTTCAAACCCTCCTACGTCCCTCAGCACCCTTCCGGTCTTTTTTACCCTGCCCGAATTGCGTAGATCTAGAGCTGGTGTAGAGTCTAGGGTTAAAAACATTACGAGTTAACGAGATTTTTAAGTTGTAAATAAGAATTATAAGACGTTTTAATTGAGCTCGAGCACCAAATTTAAATACGTATTATCGAGGGGACCAGAATGCATTGTTTTTATACGAATTGAAGGGATTTTCTCAAGGGACCGGCAAATTTGTACGAATTAGCGGGACATACGAATAACCAGGATGCGAAATATAGGGATTTCACTGTATATGGATTTATGTTATGTTTACGATTTCAAGGTCTTAAATCCTCTGGTTATATCGGATTCACATAGTTTATTTATGGCCTTGTCTTCTCCTACTCCCCATTAGGAGGTGGCTATATCGCTCATACAGGAACAGTGTTCCTTTGGCTAAACTAAATGTTACTGTCCTCATAATGTGGGTACTATGGCATTTAGGGATTCAGGGGAATGAGATGGTGGATAAACTTGCGAAATTAAGTTATTTATGGGATGTCTCAAAGTCCCTACTTTTCTTTTCGGTTTTATATCCCATATTATATGGAAAAATTATCCAGCATTGGAAGCAGACATGGGAAAATTATACTTCCGTTTCTAATGCTTTATATTCACCTTTATTTCCGACATATTCTCGGCAAGGATATCATATTTGTAGTTCCCGTAGTTTAGCAGTTACTTCTTTTCGTCTCCTTTCAGATCATAATGCATCCCAGTCTAATTGGTATAAACTACATATAGTCCCTAATCCCTCCTGTATCTGCGGTGCCCCTAGTGCAGATTTGACCCATCTATTGTTGTACTGTTCCAATGGCGGCGATCGAAGTTCATTGTATGCTGCCCTTCAATGGCTTCGTGCGAGGTTTCCTGTCTCTTATCTTTCGGCACTTTTTCATGACCCTCGGGTAATTTGTGATTTCTCGCTCGGTTTTTACTTGAGCATGATATTATTATCTGATTTTAAGAGTTTGGTGTCCTATTAGATGTTCTAGGTGACCGGTCCTCTCCTACCTTGCCATCCCTTGTTCCATGGTCTTTCTTTCCCTTAATGGTTGATGGGCCTCTACTAGAGATGTTATATTAGTGTCATTTCTTAGTAATCATATTATTGAATATAATGCTTTGCTGATAATGTAATATCGTGATATTACATTATAGGCATATAAAAGGGTAATATTAGTAATTGTACTCTATCAAACGAATATTTAATCGCACAAATAATCGCCCTAAACTATTAAAAATAACAACTTCCGTGAAATTGTGATTAAATTTCCCTTCCTACTTTAACAGGCTTAGGATTGTCAACGATTAATACATTGGCCTATTAAAAAAGTTAATCACCTTATGTAGATTTGATTATTGAATTGTATTTACAATATTTATAAATATTATTATTTTTTGGTTTTGTCGTGTTTTTTTTGTTTATATATATTTTTTCCATTATTAAATTATTGTTATATATACATATTTACAGTTTTATTCACTTACAATTTTACATTTAAAAACATTAGTTGTTTTACTTTTTCAGTTTTCAACCTTGTTCCATGATCTGATATTATGTACCCGAACTTCGAAAAAATGTGTTCACAAGAGACTTAGGTACTCATTGCACAACATTTTATTCGATAAATTCGCTCCAAGTTCCGGTACACGTATTTGTGGTTTCTCCACCAATCCGATGGGTTGGAAAAATTTCCATGGTCGTCCTTGCTCGGCAACAATTTATCTTCAAGATAGTGTTGCACCTCTATTATCGCACATGCATGGGAAGATTGCAGAGGCTCCACTTCTCCCAGTATTTCATCAATGTTATCCCATAATGATAGTCCGTCTTTTATTATTTCATTGCTGGCTGTGCTCGTGGATGATTGTGGTAAAACTGGCCTGCCGCTTTTTTTATTTTTCTTGTTTATTTCTCCAGTGACGAGTTCTATCAGTGTTTTCTTTGCCTTTTCGATGGCAGCTTTGTCCTGAAAGTAGTGAGTTTTGTATCTAGGGTGTAGTAAAGTACAAATGGAAAATGTTCCGATGTGCACAATCTGTCCTAGTCTTCGTTTCATTTCTTGTATTATAACCCCAACCGATGTGGCAATGTCCCTGTGCAGTGTTCGGGGGATTTTGTTTTCAAATAGATTTAATAGAATTCTATTAAATACAATGACCAAGCTGCCCGTTACGTAATCTTCGCCACTCATCTGCATAGTAACTTGCACATAGTCCACTGTTCTGCAGATAGCATAGCTATGTCTCTGTCCAATAGCCTCGCCATACTTCGAAGCGCATCCTGCAGCTTCAGGAATCGTTCTAACATGAAGTAGACTGAGTTCCACCTCGTAGGAACCGACTGAAGAAGCCTCTTTGGTTGTGCTTTTCCTGTTTGCATCTGGTACCGTAGTAGCTTTTCCATAGCTGTAGTGCTTTGCTTGTAATATGAAACAATAGATTTCACTGTTACTATATTTGATTTAACTGTGTCCCCATCTAAAGCCTTCTCGACTATCAGGTTCAGAGTGTGAGCAAAACAGCCAAAATGTTTTACAGATAAATTACACTTTACAGCATTTTGCATGTTTGTCGCATTATCGGTCGTTATAATAACTATTTGGTTTTTTTTCCAATCCAAAATCATTTAAGACGCGAGATATTTCGTCCGCGATATTTATGGCTGTGTGAGTGCCGGGTAATGGTGCACATTTCAAAAGTAATTTTCTACAATGAAATTCTTCATCTATATAGTGCGCCACGATGGCAATGTAGCTATCTTGTGCGTCTAATGTCCATAGGTCAGTCGTTAAGCTTAATGCAATTATAGTTTTTATGCCACTGGCATGCACTCTGTTCACGATTTGTTCATACTTTGCTGGCAAAAGCGTATTTGAAATGTGTTGCCTTGTCGGCGGTTGGTAAGCAGGATTCAAGGCGTTCGAGTGTTCCCTAAAACCTCGATCCTCGACCATGGAGAAAGGCCGGAAGTCCTTTATAAAAAGCATTAAACTACTTCTCGTCCACTGCTACTCTTTGAGATGCAGTAATTTTTTTTACCGGCATATTTATTCTTGTTTGCACCATTTTTCTCACCTCACCTGCATTGGATTCGGTGCAATTGCCAACCGGAGCAACAGCAACAGCAACGCTTGGACTCGGAACAGGTTCAGGTTGCACAGAGCTGGTTTGTGGGTTTCTCGTGGTGTTGACTGAGACATTTTCCGGAATTTGCCGCAAATGTGAGCCCTCAGGAAAAACTATCACATGCTTGTGTTTGATGTGTTGCTTTAAGTTAGAAACTGTGGTTTTAAACGAGCACCTTTGCTGACAAATGTTACAAACAGCAATTTTGTTTACTTCTGATTCCACTGTAAACTGTGTCCAAACTTAGCTTGTCCTTGAACGTTTCATTTTTCTAGAAAACCACCCAAAATTAACATACACGAGTACACAATATTACCTACTTAACTATACACAACTATACACATATTATATTATGTTTTCGACTCATTGAACCCACCGCTCTGTTACGCACTTCCAATCTAAGCGAAACAAAAATCCGTAATAGCTAGTTTGTGTTTGTTTACAAAGTAAAAGTACCTAGGTATTTATATTTGGCGCTAAATTTTGCAGCGAAATAGTTTGTTTTCACTGCTCGCTTACTTCCTACCTGTATACACAGCGTTCATACAAAGCGCGACGTGCATGCTTGATAATAGTTTGCATAACAGCCATCTCACTCACTCATTCGCCGGCAGACGCGAACGACTGACGATTACGCGAGACGGTCAGAACAAGAGACAGCGTGGCAACGCCGCGCCGCCGCACGCGCGGCGTTGCCACTCCGTATGGTGCTTTGCGTTGACTATTATATATTATTATAATACCGTGGATTCGAATAACATATCATGAATTAACAAAGTCTATATTAGGTTACCTGTAACTACTATGATTATATTAGTTATACCACTAGCCTCTACCGAGAAGAATAGTATTTCTGATCCCGTCTGTTCCTTGTTCGTTTTTTCTGTTGGTATTGCACTTTATTTGTCTTTCTTATATTTTTGGTTTTGTCCGTGGACTTTCTGTTGGTCACATTACCACAAAAAAAAAAATGTTGACGTGAGATTGATGTCAGAAGTAAATAGGTGCCTTTTTACGTTGTGGCGATTAAAGATTAATATGGAACTAGAAGTTTGGGATGATTTGTCGTGTTTGCCTATCGATCCTCCAAAAATGAGGGATGTCTGCTATCGCTGTCGGTGAGTAATACATTAGTGAAATATCTTAACACACAGTATATATGTGCATTCATATATACGCGTGCGTCGACAGCTCCGTTCACTCAAATCTGTTAATTCCTTAGACTCGAACGTGACCAAAATTTAAACAGGGTGGATGAATTATAGGTTTGTTCGCGGGATATTCTCTTCCTGCTACTTTTTAAGAGCTTGCGAGAATTTCCGAAGGAACATGGAAGAAGCAAAAAGAGCGACTGCTCTCGACCTAACGAGGCAAATGACAAAAAGTAAAAATGTGTATTTTGTTTGCTAATTACTTGAATATACGAGGTTAAAGTAACAAAATATCCCTCTACGATCCAAATCCTTGTCCATTATTGACCTGGCTTGGTGCAACATAACATTCTTGACGTATAATTCAAGTCACCTGTCGACAATTGGCGTTACAGTAAACTGCACTATCTAGTCACGTAAAAGTTCACAAATAGGAATAATTTTTTAAGTTATGGAAGTTAATTATTAAAAATCACGGCTTTTCAAAAAAAGCTATCCTTAATTCCCCAGCATTAAATATGCGGTCGTTAGACAGTTTATGTTTTTGTATACTGGGCGGGAATGTGTTTACTCATTCTACTTGGCGAGCAAGAGCAGAAAGAGCAATGCTTTTGCCATGCAAACAACAAACCAAAAAAGTGCTTCCGGTAGCACAAGCGATGAAGAGCGAGAAGGAACATGAAAATAGCAGAGAGCAGAGTTAATAGGAAGATCATACCATGTGAGCACACCTCATATTACGGTAAACAAAATAATGTCACGAAACTGTTGTGCCCTATGTGTGTTTCTGATACTCTTGACACTAAATATCTCGTAGCCTGCTTTGAATCATTCCGGAACTACATGCCTACTAAGGTTCTGCCATAGAATGAGTGCCTCCACGGTAAGGGTGGTGTTTGGACAGGGATATACATTTTGCACAAAATTTATTCCCTTGCTTGGTAGTATTGAGTAAGGAACTTTATCCCATCTGTTCAAGTTCACTACCAGATACCTAGTTGAGTATCATATGATAAGTTGGACTGCAAACCTCATGATCAGTGAATCACAATTTTTTGTAGAATCAGTCAGAGTGTCTGGTTTAACAAAGCAGCAGGTTGGGTGCATCACGATGGACAGTGAACAACAGTAAATGTGTAAAGTACCACAATACATCATCTCTAATACGAACAAAAAAACAGTTTCTAGTTACAAACTTTGCCAGCTGATGTAATTCCTTTCCAGTGAGAAGGAAGGGATGCAATCGACTGTCAAGAACGTTGCCCACACAACCCCCAAAGCACTCGTATGTGCACACTGCATTCTTAAATCACAAACATACACATGATCAAAAACAAATATGTGTAAAGTCACTAACACTACCACTCCCAATGCGAAACTTGACCAAGCCCACAACTTACATAAATATTCAGTAGCTATTTAAATTCCTTTCAATGAATGTCATATTTTCAGTATCATTATATAGGCCTATTTAGATACATGACATCCAAACTACATAAAACAGTTCACTTTGTATACATAGTGTCCTTCCAAACTTAATATGAGCAGTGAAAAACAAAATTGCTCTGGGTTCTATTCGTTTCAAAATTGTGGTCAGCCGGGCCCAATGCTACTGCACTGTTCATGAGCACAGCGGAACAGCCGCTACCATACTAATTAGCCTAATCACATTCACATCTACAGGTACTAGAGGGGGGGGGGGGTGAAAAAGGAAAGTTCTGGTCAACATTTGTGTCAACAGACAACTACATGGGCAGTTACAATATGATGATGCCCCTCATAGGGTGTCCATCTAGTCATCTCTTTGGCTACTTCCAAGTTCTAAATGAGGTGGCAGGAAGAACGTTCAGTATATAAGCTGAAGACATAAATGTCCTGTGCAGAAATGAATTAGCAGCTTATGTAGAGCCCCAAATATCACTTTAACAATTTTATTATTTTTAATAGAAAAATGATAAAACTGGATAATATAAAGGTCACCCTTTATTCTCGTTAGGCTAATATTTAGAATATTACAGCCTCACAGGTGGGCGCCATGTTGTTAACGTTTGGCACTTGTTACTGTCGACTGTTTACGTTGCCACGGCTTGCCCTCGACTAGATCAGAAGGTAGAAACACGAGACTCAGTTAATTGAACACCAGTTACTTAAGAAAGAAGTTCCAGATTAGTTTGATCTATATATATTTATTTAACATTCAGCCACACAGGTCACAGACGGAGATTTAGTATGCAGGGTACGAACCTTTACCATTAAATATACTATTGCAGATAACAGTGCCACAGTCGTTTACTTAATGATGTTCTTAAAAAACTGACCCGAAGAAACTTAAAATGCGGCTACCTCCCACACCGGCTGAGAATTGATATATTAAAGTCTAGTTGCCGATGTGGGGGTTCTAGTCCTGCCCGAACGCGGCCTAGGCTAGCATTGCATGATACTTCTCGACTGCGCTGACCTGCCCTCATGGGCGTCGTGAAGTAACTCTCCCTGACGACTGACTTGAATAAGACTGCCCTGAGGGCGACAGACAGACGCCCTTTTTTGTGCTGCCTATCCACCCCCCTCTCCTGAGATAATGGCCTGGCATCTGCCAGCAGCGTCATCTAAAACTGCACGTGTCCCGCTCTCAACACGTTATCGATACTGCGTTGTCAACAGAAACGAACCTCTCGTACAACAAAAACTTGTTGACGTTGCCTGAAACTGCGCTGGAGGAAATAAAACCTGTCGACATTGCCTGATCCACAGAAACGAACTAATCTAATTAATGCTGATGCTTCCCCAAAAAACCAAAGTTCGAAACGAAACTGTAACCGTCCTCCTGATAAAACGTAACACGGCAAACGTCCTCTCGATAACCTACAAATGCACACGTCTGCCGGATAAACTATCACGGGAAACGAGCCACCACGGCTTTAAACTTCAGACCCGATAAAAATATTAAGAAGCTTTTCAAAGCTTTATACACACGAAAGAATTTTACACCCGAGTCCCGAAAAATTATGAATATTGCGTCATTACAATAATCAGTGGCGATTCATTTCTGCGTGCCGTAAGCTGGTTTTATGTATTCAGTCAGTACATTAGTGCTACAGTGAGGTGGGCCATGAAGATCTGGAAAATTATAGAGTAGGAAAGTAGTAAAAGAACACAAATAATGCAGAATCCATGAAAATACTTATAAAAAAATCAGAGTGGCTACGCATGGGAAAAACTCGAAAACAGGGAAAAGTCTGGAAATTTTCCTGAGAGGTCACAGAATTTATTTACCCATTTATAATTCTCTTATTCAAAAATAAAGGTGTAATTGTTTAATATCGGTGCAATGTTTGCAATAGCATGTAAAATGCAGTTAATTAACTTGTCATGTTGTCTTGTTTAAAGTGTCATATTATTTTTGTAATTCTGTCATTTTGTAGGTGATGGTTGCACAGTCGTATCCAAGATTCCAGTGAAATTCCCATTTGAGAAGGTGCAGAATATAAAAGATAGTATATTTTTGTTGCAAGTATATTATAAAACTAAGTGTTACGTATGCAGTCCATTCTTTTGTTACAAGTACATTATAAAACTAGGTGTTTCTTGTATAGTCCATTCACGGTTACTTCATACTTTTTGAATCAAACCTTCGAAAAATTATCCCATGTGTGATGTGTTTGGTTGTTTCATAAATATGTCTTTTTCACAAGCATTTTATACTTCTGTCAACATGAAAGTATTAGTTTTTGGTTAATTTGGACTTTAATTAGGCTTGTATTTAATTTATAAATAATATGAACAAAAACAGGGAGAAAATAGGTGTGTTGGTAATACCTAGTAAGAAATATCTCATTCAAAATATTATAAAACTTAGTGTGCGTCAATGTGGTGCAATTTTTGGTCTAATTTTCTAGACTTTGTTTGCAATAGACTGGAAGGAGAACTTTGGCATGGCTTCAGAAAATTTGGAAGTAACTTTGAATGAACTATATGCAAGGAGCACATTCTGAACAATACTCGTATGTATGGTATATAAATATTACATCAAATTTGTTACAAAATAAAGTGCACATTCTATTACACTCTGTTTTGGTCCTATCTTCTACCACACTGCACTCAAATAGTTTAGAATGTTGGCAGGTGAGTTGGAGAGTGGTGGTGTTTGTGGCATTTCAAACCAGTCTTTGAAAGGCTCCGTGTGGAATATAACAGTGTTAGTTCACAAAATATGCATTTTTTTTTTAAGTATAATAGTATGTGTGGTTGTATATATCCCATATTTTTACTATTCTGTATCTTGTATATTTCAGCAATATTGTTGCGAGTTGCCCGTTTGTCTTCGTGACCTCCTTCACCCCTTGACTTTGTGTAACACATTCCTCCAAGAGCATCGCAGGTAATCAGAGGGGGGTAGGTAGAGTTACAAAGTGATCGGCGATATTGCTAACACAGGCCATGATAGATAACGCTTTCAAGCCTTACTTCTGTCCTAAGAAGATTAAATGACTCAGGTAGTCATTGCAAGAATTTTTCTGTCACCACTCACTCCCCAATCCCTCTTTTTTATTTGGGATTTAACCCATGGTTTGCTTCTGTGAGGAGAGTCTGGAGTCTTTTTGTATGGCCATTAGTGTCAGGTGTGTGGTGCCATCGGAGCGACAGGTGACAAGACAGTGACCAGCGAGTGTAGTCTGCCGGCATCTGGAGAGTAGAGAGTGAGACTGACCTTTCGGACTGTGGGAAAATGGGGCTTCATGTATGAGTGGCAGGCATTTGGAATGATGATGTTAGTGTATGACAGTGGACTTTTGAGCATATATGTATAACTATTAAGCGAGGATTAAGCAAGTGTAACAAGCGTAAAGACAGTGATAAGGACTTTAATTAGAATAGAGATTTCCATAAATATTGCACCCACTATATAGGAGGAGTATTAAGTGTTAATAGTAAACTGAGAAATAATAGCTGTTTGTATTTGACCTAGTAGAGGGGAAATAGACACAGTAAATGAGATTGTAGATAGGAAGATAGACTACATTACCATGTTATTAAATATCAGAATTGACCACGTGAACAAGAAAATAAACAGTGTTAGCAAAAGAATGGACTGTGTCAAAAATGAAATTAAACAGGAAACAAGTGCATTGAAGAAGGAATGGTAGGAATTTCTCTAAGAGTGGAGTTCTAAGTATGGTGGGATAAGTGAAGGCTGTGGTTTTTACTATCACCGCACTGGAAGCTGAAATAAGTGGGGATAAAGGGCAGATTGTTTTGGCAAGCAGTTCTTATGGTATTGGTGTCATACAGTCAGGAGTGGGGAAGGGGGTTGCAATTAATCCTGCCTCTTAAGATGGTCAAGATTTCTTGGCGGGAGTACCAACACCAGTTTGTAATAGTTATCACTTTGAATGGCTAATCAAACAGCTTGCCTATTACCTCGTGGCTGTGATGAGAAACTTTGCACTGAATATACTATAGTCTCTGCCAGAGTGACATAGATTGGAGTACCCCACACTGGTGTCAGTCTTGGAGCTGTGTTTTGGTAACCAATATCTGCGACATTATCACCATGGCCAACTGCGAAGCCTCACCCAGCATATAGAGGAGTCGCTGCAGGAGCTGAGGCAGGACATTGTGCAGCTGTCCCAATTGCCTTTGAGAGCGTGCCCAGAGGAGGCACACATCATTGCAGTCTGCTGCCTCATTGATGCAATTGCCGAAAAAGAGGTGTGACAAGCCTAAGTGTGCCTCGCACCATGCAGGATATACTGACCCGGGCACTGAAGGTGGAATCAGCAAGGCAGATGTCTGTGTCCTGATGTCTAGTGACAGTGATTGAAAATAACTGTTTCATCAAGAAGACACCGAAGAATTTGGAGACAGCCATCATGGACATACATCGAGGGTCCATGCTACAGAGCTTCGTCGCCATCCATCCAAGCAGCCGGAGTGTTGATCATGTGGACAGCTGTGGCACCTGAGAGCCTACTGCACACAACAGCAGGAGCAGAAGCAGCAACGAGAAAGTAGGCAGCGAGAGGCAGGTGAGAGTAAAACTCTTTCGGAAAACTTGTAATCGCTGATCTTGACGGGCAAAGGCTGGTGACTGATGGAGGGAAGGCCCCAATGCTCTTACATTTACATTTGGTGAAGCAGGATTTGGATGCCTTATTGATGGTGGGGAGCCTGAATGATGTTGCTTGTTGGATAGTCATTGACATTGGGGCAACCATAAAAGTAGTAAGACCAGACATCCTCTGGTTTTCACCCTAGCAATAGCCTGATGACATAATTGAACAGTGCTATTTGACCACAGTAACAGGCAAGACCACACTAGTAAAGGTAAGATAAGAGTGCACTTGAAGCTTTGTGACCTTAGCCTAGAGCATTGTATTTACATAGAAGAAATTAAGATGAATGTCTTTTGGGACTTGATGTTCTATGTAGGCTGGAGTTCCGTATGATACTCAACTGGGAGTGCTAAAATTACGCATTACCAAATTGGTGGTGTCAACACAACAGAATTTGTCCTCACCACTGAGCTGCAGAGTAGTCTGTCGTCAGTCTGCTGTGCAACCGGTTTTTAGTGAAATTATCATTACAGGCAGATATCAAGGAAAATTTATCAGATGTTTGTGTCTAATTGAACCAGCAGAGAAAGGTGGCATCCAGCTAGGAAGTGTCATTGTAGCAAGAACTTTGTTCTCTTCTTACTTTTGCAGTTTGCCAGGAAGAATAATTAATTTTTCAGACAGTGCTGTTCATTTTGAGGAGAGGGCTATGATAAGAGGTTTGCGAGCAGGTTACACAGTTACTTCAAAATGTTCCTGAAGCTTCAAGACCATACAAATTGAATCCTCTCTACCAAGAAGTACTGGACAAACTCCTTGTAAGAACAAGAGAAAATCTCAGCTTGTAATAGGAGAAGGCTTTCTCTGAATTACTGCAGAAAAATTGTGATGCCTTCCCATGTGGACCAAATGACAGTGGAAGGACTAATTTAGCCTGCCGTAGCATTGATAAGGAGATGCCAGGCTCACAAAACAATCACCAAGACTACTATAAGTACATGAGGCAGTTGAAAGCATTCTGAAGGAAGCGAAGGAGTTAAATGTGATAGAACCATCAGCCAGTCCATGGTCTTCTCTCATTGTGCTTGTTAAGAAGACTGGCTCCACGAGATGTGAGACTGGTCTGCATCCATGATTTTGCTCAACCATGCTTCAGAATAAATAGTGACAGGATTAATATGCCAGTTTAACTGCAAAATGTGGGTGAGGTATTGGAGGACAACTGGTTTGGCTGTAAAACCCACGTGCGAAAAGGATACTGCCCGAAGCTCCAGAAATGCTGGGAAGGCCCCAATAGGATTCTGAAGCACATCAATGATGTCTTTCAAATTTGTTGTCGAGGCTCTCGGTAGAAGCATAAGGTAGTCCACATAAACCAACGGGTACTATACAAATGCCCACATGTTGTGTAGTCTGTTCGAGACGAACAGACTTTGGAGGGGGAGAGGCAGTGTTGTGAGCAGCCTATTTGTATTTCTGACCTTCCTCTCCACCCCTTGGGTGTGCGTAACAGCCCTTCATGGGAATCACCGGTAACCGGAGAAGAGTGTGTAGTTAAAAAGTGAGCTGCAATATCGCCAACATGTTACTCAATAATGCTGTCATGACTGGTGTTACTTCAATCCTTGACACTACTCAGTCCATTGCCGGGCATGCTCTGTGGCACCCGGAGCATGACTGATGGTTGTGTTGCAGTATTAGTTGAGAACAGTGTAATGTGATGTCTTCCCCCAACCCCTCATCCAATCACACATATGCTCAGAAGTAAAAATAACATGCCAGAACAGAATGTTTGAACTGCCAATTTCCTGATACCTAAAACTACTTTTTAAAAATATGTCACACTGATTTATAACACCAACTGTTTCTCAGAAGTAATCTAGCAAGAAGGGCGCCATCCTAAAACACCAGTTTCTGACCAATGCTGCACACACAGGCTGACTAGTGTTGCAGACAGCTGTGATGAAGGCTATTAAAAATTTGTATGTCTGTCCAGATGTATCAGTGGAGTAGCAAGTAATTTAAAGATAAGGGTATGTAGTTTTCAACAAGGCCACCTAATCTAAGCTATGAGAGTAGGTGAATTGCTGCTTTGTTACTATAAATGTAACCTGAGTGATTGTTTTTTTTTGGAATGGCTAATCACACTTTGGTGATCCTGGCTCAAATGGTGGGACATTTGAATACAAGTTACATTTGGTAATTTTTAACTTCAGTGACTTCAAAAGATAGGAAAAATATTAAAAAATTGGCTTTTTGGGCTTTACTTATCCATGCATTTCTTCATAGGCACATTAGTTTACTTTTATTGACATTCTAAATAGTGTCACAGTGGGAACAGCTATGAAGATCAGGGAAATTGTGGGGTAAAAAAACATAAATGTAAAAAACCAAATATCACAAATAAGTGTGTAAGATCATGAAATAGGCCTATCAAAATGTCAACTAAAGAAAATTGATAGCACGCAAATCTGTATTACTTTGGTATTGGGCAAATGTACGCATTCATAGAGAAAGCAGTGGCAAAACATAAACTCCGCTGAAAAAATTCACTGTCAGTCAGCCTGTTCAGTTCAGCTCAGCAACACGTGCAGGTTACCCTTAAGATCATATAAAAAAATATATAATTAAATAATTAATAAGATGTAGCCAGGATCACACAGTGACACTGATCCACGACCCTGAAGCCCTAGAAGTGGTTTCCTTCATTTGTAATTAACAAATATCCACATGACTGAATTGAGAATGTACCACAAGCAAACACTACACAACTGTGCACACTCCCAAACCTCCTCAGTAGCATCCAGAGCACAACTGATGATTCTAGCACAGTAAAACAGTACTTCAGTACTATCGTACATATTGGTGTTAATTTTTTTACTAGTGGAAACTCTGAAATCCTCAAACATAAACAAATATGCCATAAAAGATAGTTGAGATGTTAACTTCCTGCAATGGGAAAACTTAAATTAAAAATGTATTTTCCAGAATATAGAGAGATTTTCTGAGTCTTGCAATGGTTGACAACTATCTGTAATTACAATAATAACTATTGCTTCTCCAGAATCCATAGTGGGAAAATTTGAAAATTAAATTTAATGGCTGCAAAGTTAATTTATTGAGTTGTGTGCTACATGCCTCAACAGAGCCAAATTTTATCTGCGTTAACACTTTGGAGAATACCAATTTATGCATGTAGGCTTATTTATCATTATATTTATTTTCAATTCAAAATGCAAAACTGCATAATTTGTGTTATCAAAGTTTTATCATAAATTGACAATTAGTTTTAAGATGCTGTATGTTTTGTACACTGAAAAAAAAAAAAAAGGCAGGGTTGTAGCACTGGGGTTGCATGAGTAGAGAAAACTGAAGAAAACATATAAGTATATTTTTATCATGGGCTACCATTTGGTCTCAGTGGTTCATTCACACTGCACCAGCTACACAGTGCTGTTACGAAGACAGGAAATTTTGTAAACTTCCACATATGTGATATATTACGTAGTGACAATACACATAAATACGCACCATTCTACGTTACAAGCATAAGAGCGAGCCAAACTAATGGTCCACAATAGGAGTCCAGAACACTTTATTAGACTGGCAAGATGTACATCATATGTTTAAAGTGTCCATTCATTGGCTGGCATGTTGCAGAATATTACCTTGCACATTATTCAGCTTTTCGTTAACTGTAGTATTTGTTGCATGAAGTTTTACCACCATATCTGCAATCCACACAGAGTCATATGCTACACGCATGGGGCTGCTGCGACCAAATGGTTGGCCGTAATACAAAATGAGACACAATTTTTCTTTGCTGTTTTCACGTGTCTACACAACCCCAGTGTTAAATCTGCCATTTTTTTTTTTTACATCAGTTAGTCTAAGCAGGTGATGGGAATACGACAGCAGATAGAGATGGGGTGTGATGCTTGCAGGCGACCTTGCGTGGTGTGCTGGTGTCCGTTCCTGCCAGCCGTGCCGGTCCACACGCGCTGCACAGTGGTGCTGCTGCAACATCCAGCGGAACAGAAGCGATGCTTGCGGACAGCACCCATGCTTGCCCAGTCCCTGCTGCCGGAGCGCTGCCTCATCTTCCGTGGCAAGAAGTTCAACCTCGCAAGGTCCTCGCTGCTACTTTCAGTGGGAATGTGCAAATAAAAAAATTACATGTTACTCCTATCTCGTGCTTGGTCATCATGAGTAGGATTTGGCTGGTACCCTTTTACTAGACTGTCTTAACTAACAGACTTACAGACCTTTTCAGTGTGGCAACGTAGAATGGGGCATAAAGATGAAAAGAAACAAATAATATTGTAGATGAAACAGTATTGCTGTGCAGTCATATCAGTATATTTCTTTGATAAGAATCTACATCCCAATATTCCGTATCTTCCACAATTGGAATTGAACGGTGATCTTAGCAGTGGGAGGCAACCATTACTATAGCCAGCCATTTTGAATAATGCAGAATAAGAAAAATTTATAGGATGCAGCATTTGCTAGTAATATGTATTCAAATGAAAAATTATTTTCTAAACATTACAATTATCAGAATTTAAAAGACATAATTCCCTTAATTTTTTGTAAAAAAAATTTCATTATTTGCTCTGTTCATAAAAAACTTACAGAAACTATAAAATTACATTTGTTTTTAAATTTAATATTTTTTAAATGCCCTCATTTTGTAAATACATCTGTGGTTTTGTGTGTTGCTTGTTTGCTACAATTTACTAATGCAGTGTGGCTAAGGATGCACGGTTTTGGGTTGATCAAGGAGGTTGGTGGTGGGTTTGCGTNGGGGTAGACTAACAATGAAATATTTTTTCCTCAGTGCTACCTAAAACTTAAATATATCAATAGGCAATGTTTAATTTACAAATAGCATATCAATAAACTGTGTTAAAACAATATTTTAACTGTGAACTATTTTTTACTACCTGTTGCCAACACATCGCTGCTCTCACTGTTTTTAATTTGTATTTAATACAAAATAAATATTACAAGATAAAGAAGATACTAATTTAAAGTTTCATTTATTCAAGAATAAAATACTTCAAAGTTAATCATATTTTTATACACTGAAGAGCCAAAAAAACTGGTATAGGCGTGCGTATGCAAATAACAGAGGTATAGAACCAATCAGAGTAACGCGATGCGGTCAGCAGCTAAATCGGTTACTGCTGCTACAATGGCAGGTTATCAAGATTTAAGTGAGTCTGAACGTGGTGTTATAGTCGGCGCACGAGAGATGGGACATAGCATCTCCGAGGTAGTGATAACAATTGGATGTTCGCGTACAACCATTTCACGAGTGTACCGTGAATATCGGGAATCCAGTAAAACATCACATCTTCGACATCGCTGCGGCCGGAAAAAGATCGTGAAAGAACGGGACAAACAACGACTGACGAGAATCATTAAACGTGACAGACGTGCAACCCTTTCTCAAATTGGCGCAGATTGGATTTGTGGACTGCCCTGCAGGATTCATGGTGTGAATTGCCTCCTGCATACCTTCAGACATTAGTCGAGTCCATGCCACGTCGTCTTGCAGCACTTATGTGTGCTCGGGGGGGCCCTACACGATATTAGGCAGGTGTACCAGTTTTTTTGGCTCTTCAGTGTATATTTGGGGTCTACAAGTTATTGAAAAAAACAGGTTTACATGTTACTTCTTGGGTGATTTTTCAAAGATTCGTTTCAAACATCTGAAGAAACTGTGAATGAACTAAAGGATTTGGTGCATCAACTTTGAATGTAATCAGTCTAATGTTTTGAATGATATGTTCCACTAACCTGAATATTGACATGGCCATCATTTTGAAAATCAATTGTGTCTGAGCCACCAAAAAAACATAAATTTACATGACTTACCGTAATGCTACTGGTGTGAAAAATTTCATGGAAATCTGTTGATTGGTACCTGACTACAAAATAGTAGTAAATATTTTATTATTGTTAAAATAAAAATACTCCTTTCATAGTAAAATTGTTTCTACAAAGAAGTCGCAGAAACCTATGTGGTTTAGTTTTCTTGGCAATGTGAAAATTACACAAATTTGCTTCCAATTCATTTGTCTTTTTTTATGCCCTCCACTATCACTAAATCACTCTGCATACAGCACGGCAGTGTTTAAGCTCGTGCCTTTTCCCGCCCGCTCAATGTTTACATCGCAGTTTTAAAAAAAACCTTCACTTTCCAACTCCCAAGCACTATCTAAAACAGTTACTATGTCTGTTCTGGCATTCTTAACCGGTTTTGCGACGTAAGCAGCCGACTAGTCACCACCCTCGCTCAATAGTTGCAAATGCAGTATTTGTCAGTTGTTAAGGACCTAATCGCAAAGTACAGAAGATGAGTAAAATTGGCAGTGTTTACAAGTAACGCACAAATGTTTAGTGCGCAATTATTACGTTAGACAAAAAAATTATTTGTGTTATATTTACGTACTATTTACTTTCGTCATATCACCAACATTTTTGATTAGAGATGTTTGTTTATAAACAAAATACATGTTAAGGTGGGTTTACTATTAAGTACTGAAGAATTAAGACTTGTGCTTGACTCGTTAAGTACACTGAAATTTTGCAGTTTATGATTGATTTGGCAACTGTTAAGTCTAGCCAATCAGAACTGTAGCAGATCAAAGCAGCCAACATAACCTGGAAAAACAGACAAGAGTGATTATTTAGGTTTATTTAATTATTTGTTGTTGTGAATTCAATAACCTCTTCCAAGAAATAAAACAACGAACAGTTCTGTAAATAAAGAGGATATGATCTAACAATTAGAATAATTCATTGCATATGATTTCACGATACAACATAACCTAAATCCATGATGTAAATACAGTTTCCTGCCATCATCTGCCACTGTGCTCTGATTGGCTACTTTATCTTGTCTTATATTTAAGATATACAATATAAAGATATCTTAAGTAAAGCCAAGAACGCAGACGACCTATGCATGACCTGCACACTGCAGTCATAAACCAATACCCTTGAAAACATTGGCTCATATTCTAAGCACACTGCTTAAGGTTCCTAAGTCAATCTTAAACCCACTCTTGGGCATGATTCTTTCCATGAATGAGCACCAAAGCGATTTGGGTCGATTTATATTGAATTATACGTGCAACGATAATCTTTTGACCTTGCTACCAATCAATCTGTGAATTGTTCTCATGACATAAACTTCCGTTCACGTTTTTAGAGTCCACAAACCCGATCACTACGCAGATAGTTTTGTTATCCGCACGTATGTGAAGTAAATGGGAGATGGTGCTGTAAATTATAAAACTTAATGTTTGTAAGAGTTTTCATGGTAAAAGATGCTTGCACTGGGGTTTTAGATACATTTAAACAAGTAATCTTGTTAATTTTTCGGGAATACGGGAAATATTACAGAATTTAGTGAATAAACATAATTTCTCATTATTTCTCATTCGCAAAAATTTTGAGGCCCTAACAACTGCCCTTAATTTGCAACAATTTTTTCGTTATCCTGTGAAAAGTTTAAAATGATGTTATCTTTTTGAAGATTGAGACATTTGTACCTAGACCTATATTTGTTGACAGTATTGTGAGATGGTGTGGTGGAATGTGCATGGTATGTAGACAGGAGGAACTGCGGGAGATAATCGCCTCGCCCCACTCGGTGCTGGTGTACCCCTCCCCGGCGGCGGTGGACATCCAGGAGCTTCCACTGGTGTCGGAGCGCCAGCCACCGTACAACCTGGTGTTGCTGGACGGCACCTGGCCCCAGGCCAAGGCCATGTACCACGGCACTCCTCAGCTCCAGATGCTCAGGCAGGTATGCCCACCACAGCAGTCTTCATGCAAGAAGTTTATTCAATTTTGTGGATGCAGTTCAAGTTTGGGTCGTATTAGCAGTTACTAAAACATCAACAGGCAACAAACTATCAGATAAAATTAAAATATTGAACATAGGAAAACCACAGTGAAATGTAGGCAATGTGTCCCATTCCAAGCCAAAACCAGGTTTTCATTATTAACTTTAACAGTAATAAAGATTATGTAACAAAATTTTCAACACACGTACTTTGATTTGTGTGAAATGTGATATCGTAGCAAGTGTTGGAAGTGGCCATCATCTGCATCCAAACAACACTAAACTTTCTGCTCCATATATCAGAATATGGCTGCTAGTACATTCAGTGCCACCGACAGATTTTCTGTGGTGATGTTTTCTTTCAAGTCTATGGTTCTTGGCCTGCTTGCATATACTCTGTCCTTGAGAAATCCCCATAGGTAGTAATCGGGCAGCATCAGGTCTGTCGACCATGGTGGCCAAAGTCCCGTGGAAATGAGATGGTTAAGGACTGAATTTCAGCCATGCTAAGATTGTTTGTATGTGCTGTCACACCATCTTGTAGCCAATGGTTGCCTTGTCGTCTAATTTGTAAACAAAGGTAATGAAGATGCCCATGTATACAGCAGTCATGATGGTTGTCTGAAAGAAAATTGGATCAATTAGGCGCCGGCGAAAAATTGCACACCAAAAACCACACTTTTCTGAATGGAGAGATTCTTGATGTGTTTTGCGAGGCTTTTTACTGTCCCAAAGATGGATGGGAGTTTTGGGAATTTACATAACCTGAAATTAATGTAAAACCAAGCTTCGTTGGAAAAAATAAATAATCCAGAATACTAGGGATGGGTCGGTTCGGTTCTTCGGTTCCAATTTATACCGGTTCTTGAGGTTTGACTTGGAACCAGTTTTAGGTTATCAACTACTACTCAGTTCTCGTTTCTAAATAGCAATAAATTTACTGCAAAACTCTGTCCTTACAAAAATAACTACCTCCTGTATAGCGCTCCCTTTTTCCCAAAAATAAAGGGAAAAAATTCTGGGGTGCCTGTCATATATGAAAAAAAATTAAGGAGAGGTAGTCTTAAACTATCCTCTCCCTTTTCTGTCTTAACACTCAGCCTGCTCCTGTAAGCAACACTGCTAGCCGATACATTTCTCTATGCCTTATTTGTTTCCCTGTAAGGCAGAGAATAGCCTAGTCAAGGGGCCTGGAGAAGGGAAAAAGCGATGGTTTTTTTTAGAGGTGTGGCATTCCAACACAGCAAAAAAAAACCAGCAGGTCACTGCAGTAAAAGAAGCACAAAGGAAAAGGAAGCAGGCTGGTAAAAGAAGCAAAAAGAAAAAGGAAGTAGGTCGCCCACTGGGAGTTGTTGACATTATTTTAATGACCATAGGTTAAAGCCATGCCACAATGTTTTGGTGGCCTTTAGCACTGCGAGTTATTTAGTTAAAAGTATTTTCCAAACATATCACAATCACCACCTATTAATGTAAAGAAAAAAAAGAATAATTTGTTACGTATTTACTAACCTTAAATAAATTTAATACAAGTTTATCTATATACATTAAATCTTATCTTCACACTTTGTTATTGTTCTATTCTTCGGTAAGTTAAATAAAACATTTAATGAATTTTACCTGCAGTGGTTGAATGAAGTTGCAAGCAAAATGCAAGTATTCAAAATGGAACAGAATACTGGAACCGATATTTAAATTGTAGAATCGGTACCAGTACCGATATTTTTTGTTATTCGACCCATCCCTACTGAGAATACTAAGATGTGCATGGATGACAAGGAATACACGCAGCTCCTCAGTATACCGAACATTTCTTCCCTACTTTATCAGTTACGCTGTCATCACGCAAAATTAAACATTCTTTTCCTGCTGTGAGGCGCAACAGTTGCCTACTGATCTGCACACCACAGTGGACTGACTGGTGACACCCTGGCGGCCATGAGGCAAAACAACAGTTGCCTACTATCATCTGCACCACAGCAGACTGTCTGGCCACACCCTGCTGGTCACATGGCAAAACAACCACAGGCAGACACATCACTCTACAATCCAACATGGACACAGTCCCGCACACGTGTCACAATTTAATTTTATTACATCTCCAATATGGAGTCTTGAGTTCAGTTTTGTGTGGACATGGATGTCCTCTCATTTAACACGAAGCAAAGTACAGTGAAACCCTGTCAAGACATTCCCACTTGAGAAGTTTTCCTGCTTAATTAGTTGAATAATTTTGCACCATGTCTATATGCACATGTGTAATTTGACCCTTTTAAAAAGCTTTCCTGGTTAATAAGCATTATTTTTTCAGTCCCTTGAAAAACATCTTAACAGAGTTTTACAGTATTTCTGTTGAAAATTTAGTTTGAGTATCTTGATTATTTTTAAAAATTGAAAACAAGACCTAGGTTTGACTTGGAGTGGGACATCCTTTACAACAGGGATTTTTCCTACTTTTTTCTGCGTACCGAGCGATAGTACGATAATTTTAAGTCTTGCGCCTTGCTCCTTTATTTATTTGTGTGTATGTAACTCGAGAATAACACATGTTTAAATAGACTACGATTTTGCGCTGGAAAAACGGACGCCTCCATGTTGATGTGCCTGTGATGTCAGTGTACATGTAGCACTTTGTTGTTTACATGCAAATGCCTTAGCGGGTAACGCGTGCCTTTGGAATTTTTACTATATTTTGTTGTTTTGGAGGATTTTAATGTTATTGCTGTCTCATCGAACACCAGCAAGTGTTGCAAGGTTCTACTAGGCAAAAATACAACAAAATGTACTTACTCCTGATAAGGTACCTACAAATAGTTTGTGAAAAAACAAAGCGTGAAACGTGCCTAACATATTTAAGAACCGTAAAACAATAGGCAATTTGTGACAAAATTGCATGTTTTGTGTGTGAAAATAATTTCAGCATTAAGTAAATGTGTTTTCTTCCCGTAATTGCACTGGCTTAATTCCCAACACTGTAATGTTTATTTTTAAGGTGGTGCCAGTACGGCTAATGAGAAATTGTCTTTATGGTTCATTGAAACTTTGGGGTTTACACTGTATTATGACAAGAATGTTTTTTTACTTTACACTTTGTTATTAAAATACGAAAATGTCCTTTGATAGATATAAATACTAATAATTATAGATGGATTGAATAACAAAAAAATGTCGATTCCGGTACCGATGCTGCAATTTAAATATCGGTTCCAGTATTCGGTTCTATTTTGAATACTTGCCGTTTGCTTACAACTTCATTATATCAATGCAGGTAAAAGTCATTAAATGTTTTATTTAACCTATGGAAGAATTGAACAATAACAAAGTGTGAAGCTAAGTTTTAAGTTTTAACAGATAAACTTGTTGTATTAAATTTATTTAAGGTTAGTAAATATGTAATAATTACTCTTTTTTTACATTAATATGTGGTGATTGTGATATGTTTACAAAATACTGTAATTAAATTACTTGCTGCGATAAAAGCCAAAACATTGTGGCGTGCTGTACGATAATGGTTTTTGCAGTAACTAGGTTAATTCATAATGTTTCATACTAAGTATATCATCATCTCAATATGTTAGTAAATTTACTGATTTGTAGAAACGAGAACAGAGTAGTTGTTATCCTAGAACCGGCATAAATTGGAACCGAAGAACCAAACTGACCCATCCCTACTAATAATGTTATTGTTAAAAATTGCATCATAATTTTTATGTTATATGCTTCTGTTTATGCCAGTTACATAGTCCTGCGTTTAAAATATTTCTTTAATAAAACTTGTGTCATGCTAATTTAATCTGTAGAAGCTTAATATTATTCTTAATTTGTAATGCCAATAAAAAAAAATTGGGATTTCAAAATTACGTTACTATATATGCGTATGGAAATAGATTGTTTGTCAAATTTGCCCACGAAAGTCTTCAGGTTTTTAAGAATTGTGGGGTATATGTTTACAGGAAAATATTTAAATTAAACATAATGACATGAGTCTAAAAGGCAAGTGGTTATTCGTGAGAGTAAAATTCTTGAATAAAATATTTACCTACAAGTTTAAATCCACTGCCTATAGCTGTACTAAAATGGTGTTTTGAAACGCAGACTACATTTCAAACATTGACGAAAGTGGATATAATTGAAGCAAACTCATGTTAAAAGTATCTGTAATCATCTGCTGCATGTAATCAAAATTATATTTATATGTAATGTTATATTTAAATTGATAGGTAGATGTCTTATGAATTCCATCATACCCCGGAAGCTTAAACCTTTTTACAGAGTGCGATATCAATTTTCATTTGCTTCGTGCAGGAAAAAAGAAGGCATTTCTTACTGAAATATTAATTTATTTCAAAAGATAAACGTCTTTTAAATAAACTTACGTCAGTATTATTTGTTAAGGATAAGTGGTGTGATATTTTTCAAAGGAAACTTCACCAGTTAGTAAGCAGTGTGTACTATTTGTAAACCACACATAACTTTATGTTTGTAAAATGTAATTTGTGCGTTATCATATTTTAGAAAGTACCATTTTATCTTTGCCTTTTAAAAAATATTTCTCTGTAATTATATATTAATTTTCTTTAATGAAATTACTAATTGTACCATAATTTCATGAAGTCCGCATTGTAGGGGTAAGACTATTATATAAAGTACTTTCATTACGAAGTATAAAATTTGAGGTGTTATTCATGTACGTTATAAAGAGATTTTACTGTAACTCGACGCACACCCTTAGTGGGTATGGCAGCTGGTGGGTGGTGCCAAGGCTCCCCCCCCCTGAAGCAGTGGTCGCCACTCATACGGGGTTTGTCTTGGGGCCTACGTTGCTGGGTATGGCCACTTGTATAATAGAGCATTGTGCCTTAGGAGGCATGCTTGCGAGCGATGGGCGAGTGGGTATCCTGGTGGGGGTATAGGTAGGTGTGATGTTACGTGGTTTTACTACTCTCGTGATGTTAGTAGGTTGAGTGAAGGTAGACTGCTTCTTCAGCGGCATTGGAGGCAGCGGAGAAACTGCATGTGGCACATGCCAGATGAGATTCAAGGTTGAGCTGGATGAGCTAGATGCGGACCCTCTCTGACGTGCAGCCTCCTCCTCCTTCCAAGTCTATACCTGGTTGACACCTGAACCACTATCTTTCAGGACAGCCTNCTCTGACGTGCAGCCTCCTCCTCCTTCCAAGTCTATACCTGGTTGACACCTGAACCACTATCTTTCAGGACAGCCTGGGCTAGATACTGTTTGGCAGCTTTGCCCCGCCCCCAGCACTTTGGTGGGGCATAAGGGGGATGATAGACCAGATAGGCAGATAGTGGGTGGCCAGTAAGGGGTAGGCACGGCCTGATGGAGAGTAGGGTGCTGGCTGTGGGGGTAGGTTAGCTAGCCTGGCTACTGGCCTTCAGTCTAGTAGCTTGGCGAGCGGGACGTCGCTGGCAGACCCAAGTACCAAACTGAGGGTTACAGTAGCAGGTTTAGGGGCGACCGCTTTCGTGGCTCCCTGGCGAGGGAGACGTTGCTGGCGGACCGAGGTGTCACATAGAATGGGACTCCTCAGGACTTGGCCTATCATTTCCAGGAGGTGCCCTGGTGAGCGAGATGACTCTGGCGGACCCAGGCATGTACTAGAGGGGCGATAGTCCAAGTGACAACCGCTCTGGTGTTGCCCAGGAAGACAAGCTTCCTAAGCTGCACTTTTAGACAGTTCCAAAAAGGGTGAAGTAGAGGATGGGGTTTCAGCTCATGGTTATCCCTATAAGAGCCTTGCTAGGAGAGGTGACAAAACGGGAAATATCAGGAGCAAGGTGAAGAAAGAATAGAGTGCTGGAAGAGACAACTCAACCGAGTCAGATTTATGTCTGTTTATTGATTGCTCATTAAACACACATAAACCAGTCTGTACCCTAACTAGAGTCTGAAGGGAAGATCCTAGGTTGCCAACCAGTAATTGACCTAGTCTCGGAAGACGCGGCAGCGCGGGGCTGAGGGCGACCTCAAGTCAGCGTACTCTAACTCGAGTCAACTGCGAGTGAACTACGAGGTAGCTGGAAGCACGGCAGGCTTCAGTGTGCTGGCTGGCAGCGAGGCAGTGTCGTGCGTGCAGAGTATAACTCTCGACAGTGCTGCGAATGGCAGTGGCAAACTGAAGTCTGTTGACTCTCGGGCAGAGTGACGTTTTACGAGGGTAGATGAGACGTCTGTGGATGCTCAGGCAGAGTAAGGGCATGCTACTGAACTGGCTCAAGACAGTCTCTCGATGTGCTCTCAGGCAGAGTTATGTTCTGTAGATATGTGATGCGAGATAGCCTCGAACTGTGGACTGCGTTTCCTATTTATACATGGCGGACAGGGCCAGCGAGGGGTTTGTAGGGTGTGGTGAGAGAGAGAATGCAGAGAGAAGAGACTTAGAGAGAGCGGCGGCAGTGAGCCGGTGGAGATAGTCGAAGGCAGCGGAAGCTGGCAGAGACTACCCCTCTCGCGGCCGAAGACTGGAGAGGTAGAGAGCGGCGATGTGAAGCAAAGTGGGTTGGTGGGTTGTAGCACAGCAGGCGGCAACAGTTGGGCAAGCCAATCCTGGGCTTGAAGGTGTGTTTGGCATAACACGGCTCTTCTTTGGATGGGCCGTGGCTGTGGCGTGGCTAGATGAGAGAATGACGTCGCTCATGGCACGTCAACTGTACATGGAAATTTTAGATGCATGAAGAAAGTATTGTTATGTAGCTCTGGACCAGAGGTTGGAATGAACACATTCCTATGAATGTGTTAACTTTATTTAGTTTCTTTTTGTTTGGAACGACTGTGAAACACTTTCATATTTTTTCAAATGAACAAAGTTATAATCTTTGTGCCTTTTTTCTATGAACTGGAATGATATTTTGCATTCATATTCAAGTTCACAAAGAAATATTAGCCTACAAAATATAAAAAATTAAATCAAGCTAACATATTTACTGTAACAATCTGTGAGAATACAACCATGTTCATAATGTCAGAGAAAAATTCAATCCTGTTAGTTTGGCAGCTGTGACTGTTTACAGTTAAAGTTTCCAACTTTCTATTGTTTGAAAGTAGAACACAAATGTGAAATTGTGTGTGCATGAGAGAAAAAAAAAATCAGTGGATTGGTTTTGAAAAACAATTTGATTAGTTTTCGAAAATAATTATCTCATGCAATTTGTGCAGGCTATTGGTAAAGACCTTAAGTGCTGCAAGTAATTTGGCATAGCACATACAGGATAGTGACGTAACCGTAAATTCTTTTTTGTCATTATTTGAATTGACAAAAAACTGCACAAATAAAATGGATTGTTATCCATTCTAATAATTAAAGTGACTGCGGAGATAATTACACTGGAGAGCCAAAAAAACTGGTATAGGTGAGGGTATGCAAATAACAGAGGTATGGAATCAATCAGAGTAACGCAATGCGGTCAGCAGCGTATATATAAGACAAGCGTCTGGGAAAGTTGCTAGATTGGTTACTGCTGTTACAATGGCAGGTTATCAAGATTTAAGTGAGTTTGAACGTGGTGTTATAGTCGGCGCACGAGAGATGGGACATAGCATCTCCGAGGTGGCGATAAAATTTGGATTTTCGCGTACGACCATATCACGAGTGTACCGTGAATATCGGGGATCCGGTAAAACATCAAATCTTCGACATCGCTGCAGCTGGAAAAAGATTGTGAACGAACGGGACAAACTATGACTGACGAGAATCATTAAACCTTTTCTCAAATTGGTGGCAATGCTGGGGCATCAACAAGTGCCAGCGTGCGAACTATTTAATGGACCATCATTGATATGGTCTTTAGAGCCGAAGGCCCACTCGTGTACCGTTGTTGACCGCATGACACAAAGCTTTACGCCTCACCTGGGCCCGCCAACACCGCCATTGGACTGTTGATGAATGGAAACACGTTGCCTGGTCTGACGAGTCTCGTTTCCAATTGTATCTGGCGGATGGACGTGTACGGATATGGAGACATCCTCATGAATCCATGGATCCTACATGTCAACAGGTGACTGTTCAAGCTGGTGGAGGCTCTGTCATGGTATGGGGCGTGAGCAGTTTGCGTAAAATGGAACCCCTGATACGTCTATAGTCGGTTCACGACTGGAAGAAACTTTTGAAAATCAACCTTTGAAAAAACACCCTAGCCGTTAGCTACATGCATATAACATTACAAACAGCGGCGAGCGCGGATACAGTTATGCCGTTAGGTTGCCANNNNTTTGAAAATCAACCTTTGAAAAAACACCCTAGCCGTTAGCTACATGCATATAACATTACAAACAGCGGCGAGCGCGGATACAGTTATGCCGTTAGGTTGCCAGCACAAAGAGAGGAAATAGTTCTAAAGTTTTAACGTAATTGTTAATTTATCGCTTACAAATGGGTTTCGAAAAGACTTGTATCTTATTATGCCAATTATTAATGACGTGATGCTAACGTACTTTGATTTCAATGTTTTTTTGAATACTCACAGGATCACGCTCAAGGTGAAAGTAGAGCGGCCATTTGTTTACAAACCTTCGTTCCGTGTGTTGTTGGCGAGATGTGGTCGACACACGTGCCAGAGAATTGGTGCGATTATCTTGTTTAACCAATAATAATTCATTTACTGGTTTTTTTTTTTTTTTACTAATATCCTCTCTTTATTATTTCTCGTTGTGCCGATTTCTTTCGTTTCTGATACCTGTATAAGAGATTACTCGTAGTGCGTTCTCACGTGTTTAATATTTTTTAAATTTATTTCAGGTTTGCTTAAAATTTTATTTATTGTATTTTACGTTATATGTTGCGGTAGTTTTTGTGTGCAGTCATGAGTTCTAGCAAGGTGAATAAAAGATAAGTCACCAACGCCAACAGGACATCATTAACCTCACCGAATCGTTGTATTCCCTAATTAGGCGAGGGGAAATGAAACCCTGCAACGTCGCGGAAAGAGCGGCAGAAATGTTGAAACGCTTCAGATCCACAGTTCTAAGGTATGTTAAAATATATGTAGTATTAACCATTGCGTTTGCAAGTTGTGTGTGCTAAGGTCAATTATGTTGGCCTACGAAATGTGTTTACAAGAACATAAAGAAAATTTGTTAATAACTTGATAACATCGTCGAACGTTGTCTACGTGTCTTTTTAACGTTTTATTTGGGTAATTATTAAGTTTAGGGGGCTTTTCTGTAAAAAAAAAAAAAAACAATAATTTCACGGAAAATGGTATATTTCCACTCCACTAATGATGCAGAACACGAATATACGACGGGCATTAACGTCCGACTAATTTCGTAACATGTGCCCACCTAACCTAACAGAACCTATCCCCACGATGGGTGAATCACTATTTTACATTTTTAAACTAACCTAGGATTGTTGGGTTTTACACTAACCTAGGATTGTAGGGTTATATAGACTCAAATGTGAGTGTATGAATCACCTAACCAAAAGGTGGTATTACAATGTGTAATTAAAAATAAAAACTACTTTGTGTTGGAATTTGTGTACCCCTGCGAGGGATTCTTCATAAACAACCCAATATATACAGTGGAAATTTATTATAAAGACAACTGACAATGGTAAGGAAAATTGCCTCTATAGTGAGTTTGTTATAGTCAATTAATTTTATATAGGTTATGGAGAGATGGTGCATTTTAAGATTCTGAAGAAGGAGCTTGTTTTGTATTTATAAGTTACATTGCGGCATTAATTGCCATTGTTATACGTCACTAAATAGATTACAGTCGATATAACTGGAACTTCCCCTACTATTAAACATATCTGTATCACTTCACTAAACATGAGAGGACATCGTAATCGATGAAATCGCAGTCATAATCTTTTAAGAAAACAATTGTGTATTAATGCATTTCCCCAACACCACTGTTCTACAGCCATTGTCTTTTAGTTATTGTAAATTATCAGTGTCATATTTTTCACTTTCAGTGCTACATAGCCAACCTAATTTGCATAATTTAAAAAGGACCATAATTCAGTTACTGGGTCAACTACAGTTACTGATACCAAAAACATACAAGGGTTTGTTTACAAATGATGTGTGACAATGTGATATGCTCTGCCGTGTGTTAGTTTAGGTTAGTTTAATAGGTGGCAGGTATTGGTTACTATATAACCCTACAATCCTAGGTTAGTTAAAAAATGTAAAATAGTGATTCACTCATCGTGGGGTTAGGTTCTGTTAGGTTAGGTGGGCACATATTACGAAATTAGTCGGACGTTAATGCCCCTCGTATATTCGTGTTCTGCATCATTAGCAGAGTGGAAATATAAGATTTTCAATGAATTATTTTTATTTTTACAGGAAACCCTATAAACTTAATAATTACCAAAATAAAACGTTAAAAATACACGTAGACAACGTTCGACGACGTTATCAAGTTATTAACAAATTTTCTTTATGTTCTTGTAAACACATTTCGTGGGCCAACGTAATTGATCTTAACACACACAACTTGCAAACGCAATGGTTAATACTACAGATATTTTAACATACCTTAGCACTGTAGATTTGGAGAGTTTCAACATTTCTGCCACTCTTTCCGCGACGTTGCAGGGTTTCATTTCCCCTCGCCTAATTAGTGAATACAACGATTCGGTGAGGTTAATGATGTCCTGTTGGCGTTGGTGACTTCTCTTTTATTCACCTTGCTAGAACTCATGACTGCACACAAAAACTACCGCAACATACAACGTAAAATACAGTAAATAAAATTTTAAGCAAACCTGAAATAAAAATTTGAAAAATATTAAACACGTTAGAACGCACTATGAGTAAACTCTTATACAGATTTCAAAAGCAAAAGGAATGTGTGCGAGAATGTTAGCACAAATTAAAGTCATGCGTTATGAAAAATCAAATAATAAAGAGCTGATATTAGTATAAAAAAAACCGATAAATGAAATATTAGGTTAAACGAGAATCGCACAAATTCTCTACAGCACGGCCATCCGGGGGCTTGTGAGAGATTGGCGTTGCCATGTTAATGTTGTTGGATGGACTCCTT